>PNEQ01091584.1:21192-89645 GCA_003012365.1 Medauroidea extradentata | reverse complement strand
AAATTTTTTTGAAATTTTCGAAATTTTGGAAAATTTTGGTAATTTGACACTCAAGGTCAAGGTTAAAGGTCAAGGTCAAGGTCACGGTCATCCAACATGGCGGTCGGGGCCGTGACGTCACAACATGGCGGGTGGTGCCTCACTTGGGCGGGTGCCTCACACCGGCTCCATGTCCCAGAACCGCCATAATCATACTACTGCTGTGTACTTTTAATTGTGCTATTAAATATTTCATTTAGAATATTGTCATTATTGTTGTCGTTCAATTTCATAGCTATGTCATACGTAAGATTGGAGAACTATTCATTTGTTTTGGCTTAGCATTTGAGTATTTTGAGTTAGATTTTGTTTTGTAACTAAGGATAGTAAAAATGTTTCGTTCCAATTGCACATTCTCTCAATGAGTTTATTTAAAACTTGTCCCAAGACCAGACATTTAACGAAATCGGACTTATCTTCCAGCTCCAGTTTTTATACGTGGTCATATTTATGTCGCCTTTTCTAGAGTCATGCGCTTTGATGATGTGTAAGTTTCTGTGGCAGATTACGTAAATCAAGAGCGGATTGGCTCTTAAATCCCATAGGCGAATTTTTTATGTTTGCGATCTAATTGCAGGGTTAAATGAGTAGTTGGTTAAAGTCACTTCAGTCTTCATTTGTTCACGCGGAAATGCTAAAACTTAAAATAATGAAAATAGCTAACAATAAATGAATATTTACTTATAGTAGTATTTTTATTTTTAAAACCTAGATAGACACCCACAGCAGTGTACAAGTATTTATTAGAGACGGGATGAATGGATGTGACGTCTTCACAACGGCTCTCTTATGACACGTGTCTATGACGCAATTACGAGCATTTAGTTTGGCGCATGTCTATGATAGCTCTACTGACATGTCAAGCAATGGCTGGCTGAAAAATTAATTGATAAGGATATTGTTAAAGCAAATAAATATTCCTTAAAAAAGAACAACTTTCAAGAATCAAGATGGTGGCGATGAGGTAATGAGTAACTGCGTCACATAATATATAAAATTAGAGAATATGCGTAGTTTAGTTTCGACTGCTATTATTGCAGAAAACCAATGCAAGTAAGACAACATTTAATTAGTGATATCAAATCCATTCAAATGACTAGTCAACATGTATGATTGTAATTACGCTTTTTCGTTATCTCGAACCCACCATCTTGTTTAGTGTTAAGTTTAGGACGAGCGAGAGTAACTGGCGCAAAATTCGGTTTTAATTTTCATAGAGCACAAAACTATTTTACTATTTTTAAAAATATTATTGATTTTTTTAAACGAAGACTTCCAAGACATGTCAAAGTAATGTTAAAGCCCTGATTAATTATATTTGTATAAATCAACTCGTATTTGTAAAGCAATAATCCAATAGCATTTTAGGTTTAAGAATTTTAAGTTTTAATTACACTACAAATTTATGTGAAGATTCGAAAATATTTTAATCCAACACTGTGGCATATCAGTTAATTAAAGTAAACACTTCTGCAAGCAGTAGCATTTATTTATTATGTTCAGTGAGAGACTGGCTTTACTTAAATTAAGTTAATATCAAAATATATTTTTGCAAAAGGTTAGTTTTCTTACGTATCTTACTAAGTCAGACGCAATCTTCACAATAAAACTGGTATGTCAGTTAAAATATTCTTTCACTCGGTTAAATTCCGTATACCTATAACGGATGAGGGTTTATTTTCATCTGTCTGTGCTATGATTTTTAAGTTTTGATAATTCAGTGTACTTATGACTCACGTGAAAGTATTTGAAAATAGTGTAGTTAAGACATATTTTATGTGTGTGTATATATATATATATATATATATATATATATATATATATATATATATATATATATATATATATATATATATAAAATATATATATATATATTCTGAACGTACCCAGGCAACAAAATAAATGAAAATAAAAAAAAAATATGCGTTTTTCCTAGGAAAACTAATACCACGTAGCTCTATTATATTTAAAAAACTAAACACAATACCTACAGCCTCAGAGACAAACTTCACTTTTTACAAAACTGTACCGGGTTTATCATGCACAGTCCCGGACTTAACAGTAGCACAGACGTGAAATGACGTAACGGTTCATTTGATACAGCGCACTTCAATGCTTGTTGGTTGTCCGAGGCTGCCGACACCAGCCCTGTGTTTGTTCGACTCCTGCCTGGCTACCGGCTAGCAAAGCAGCCGCCTTACGCTGATTGGCGGTAGGCGTTTCCACCATGTTGCTGGCCAGCGATGCCAGTTTGCTGGCGTGTGTGACTGACTTTGTAGTATTACCAGAATGTTCACTTCTGTATCCCTAAACATTCTGTGTCACAGTCAGTGGCGGCTCTATAGTTGTTGTCAGGGTGGACACAAGTTGCAGAGAACTGTATAGTGTTGTGCGCTAGTTCACGCTACAGCCACTGACACGCTAGTGTGTAGGTGGCACTTATTACTGACTGGTCACAGCACAATAAGTAGTCAGTAAATATTTCATAACTAGGGACCTGAAAAATGCACGCTTTCTTTCAGGCACAAGCTAGAATTCCAGAAACTATAAGTTCGTGTGACACTCATAATTAGAAGTTGACTTATTTGACACATACTTGAAGTCGATGAGCCAATAATCACAGTGTAACTAAGTGCAGGCCCATTTCACTGTACCATCGAGCAGCCAATGAGCAGTTGTCGTCTGCTAGAATATTCTTGGAGGCTAGCCTACAGGTCAGTGAACCCGCGAAGCTATTTTTTCCGGTCTCCATTCATGGCCATTAGTATACGGCAGGCGCGTGCCCTCCCTGGCAACAACCCTCGAGCCGCCACTGGTCACAGTTGTGGCATACTGTGTAAATGGGGAAACTTTGAACACGTGGGGTGACTTTGGGATATGACAAAATGTCTTTCGCGTTTAATATGTATACTGAATAAATAAATTTACTTGCGATAAATTCCGAATAGTAATTATCAATATGACATTTAATTTATATCTACACACAGCTGCCAATTATAGAAAATTAGTCGCCCCACATGTTCAAAGTCACCCCTACTTACGGTAGGTTAAAATAATCCTTGCAGCTACTTTAATAAAACATATGAGAGTAAACAAGCTTGGCAATACATACATCAGGTTAGATGCATACTCTATGTCTTAGGACCCTGTCACACTGTAAACTTTTTTGACTCTAACCAATCTATGATTAACAATAATGTTTAGAGGGGAATGTTTAATGAAATGCGGACTCAATTTTTCCGTCAAATAAAATTGTCTACCGAATCGTCCAATAAGAATTAATTTCGTTTTTTAAGTCATTACTGGAGAAATCGTTTTTCAACATTTGAAAGCTGCTGGCTGGGGCTATATCTGCGTGTATTAGCGTAACGGTTCCACAAATATCTCAGAGCTACGCATTGTAATTGCTAAGTACAGCTTCCCTTAAAACACCACCATGCTTTGCCACTGGTTATCTACTATCAAATATGTTCGAAGTACTGGCACACTCCCTTTTCTTATTGAAGCTTGTTTGACCTTATCTACATGTCACTACCTAAGATTTATGTAATCTGGCATGTTCCCTATTTTCCTTTTAGTTATTTTTCCAAATGCAAGATCATGTTTTAGTTAATGACCCTTTACAGTTTGAATAAACACATACTGTATTAATTAACAAATAGCAAACATATGATATCACACAGTACTTTCCGATCTATTAAATAATATATTACATAGCTACCTCATTTCTTTAAACCAGCGCTGAAGATCTATATGTTAAGCGTTGACCAACATAATTCACTTCACTTTACTTTTCACTGTACATTAAATTACAATAAACTATCGTCTTCATTGCGCAGGAACTTAGGTCATGAAATTAACGTTTGTACAATCTCAGTTATAATAAACTGAGCCATCGAACATCCAAGCATGTTTCAATTCCCCTCAATTCGCGAATACGATGAACACGGCACCATTTTTGTGGTTTCACTTCAGTTTAACGTTATTTGACAAACTTTATTGGATGTAATTGGAAGGGCCACGATTTTGTCGCGAAAATTTTTTTGCCCCACTTCGTTTCAGTGTCTCATCTGCACACCGGCAGCTGTGCTTCATGGTTATTGGCAGCGTGTATTTGTTCAAACTAGTTTCTCATTTGACTGCACCAATCAGAATACGATTATTGTGACTCCGTACGTCTGTAATTTGCCAAGGCAAGCGAGAGTAATATCATCTAATTACAGACGATGTAGCAGAGCTGCAGATGCGCACATGACGTATTGAAACAAAATGTTACAAACATATTTTCGCCATAAAATCGTGGCTCTAGTAAATGGTCAGAAAAGTCTGGCAGTGTGACGGGCGTTAGAGCAGATAGTCGATGTGCAAGAACGAAGCAAGTCCACTAAGACAAAACAGGAAACCCAGAGGTGTAGCTGATATGCTGATGAAGTGTGGGAATATTTGCCATAGCGTATAATGGAAGAGTTGAGGGAATGTCGAGCGAGTGAGGTTGCATGCTCTCACCTGCCAAGGCCACTTGCCGAAGGATGACTGCTCACCGCCGACGATCCTCGACTCTGGAAACATCCTGCGACCGCACACTGCAAGCACAAATAACGTAGAGTTGAGTTGTTCCATGTTGCTATGTCGCTGGCCGCTAGAACCTCGCGGCTTATATAGACGCGGGCGGCTAGGCCCCGCCCATCAACCCTGACCACTCCCTCCCGCTTACAATATCTCCCCGTAATACTACTGTTATAGGAGGTTCGCGTAAAAGTAAGTACTTCTGAATATCATCTTGTCTATACTTATATTTAAAAATTATCAGTTACTGTTACCTCACATGTTAGCTCTTGATTATGGTATTATCTATCATCTTGGATTGTTAATTTGATACCTTTGTATGTATTAAAATGTGACAGGAAACTATAAATAATATGAAAGAAAAAATTATCTAGGATTTCTAAAGTGCTTACTTTACTCTGAACTAACTGTACATGACTCACTCAGTTTACAGCCGAACATCCGCGGCCATCTAGCATTTATTAAATTTCTGACTACACTTTTTTTCTGATTTAGCTTCTTACATTTGGGAATATAATTGATTTAAATTCATCCTAAAGGAAGTATTAAATAAAATATTAATGTTTTCCTATATTCATTTCGCTCTGAAGATACATGACGATTTTTTAAAATTTACTTTCTGCAGTCCAGCATAAAACATTAATGAAACAATTTCACTAACGTTACGCTCAAATAGTCGACCATGTCGCATTCTACAACCTATCATGGTCTAATGTACATTACATAAACAAATCGGAATCAAAAAGTTATTACAAAATTTACGTTGAAACAATATCTCTGGTGGATATTTCGCCTACCTTGAAGCATCGGCGGGAGCAAGCATAGGGTTTTACAGGTTAAATGATTTCCCACGTGGCTCAGTTACGGTTGAAGTTACATATGTGCCACCACTGACTTTATTGTTCGTCTTGGTTCCACGTACATTGCTATGTATCGTTTAGGCAGTTTTTTTCAATACCCTGAAAATTATGGGCAAAAAAGCATTTATACACACAAAAAACACGCGAAAATGGCTATTCATAATTTATTTTCCGCAATTTTATTTACGTAGCAATATTCTCATTTTCTCGGAAAAGAACATGGTTTTGTCCGGAAGAAATTTGACAAAAGTTGACAAAGTGCCATTGAAAATAATCTAACATGTAAAACCCTATTCTTTCTCCATCAGGGCTCCGAGGTAGGCAGCGCCCTTAACCTATTGTCAACGAAGATATTAAAGGAATAACCAGCTGTCGGGAAACTAGAAAAAGCGGATGAGTTTGCTAAAAAGTAAATACGAATCCATGTCCTCCCAAATGTTTATTGAGCTATAACAATACTACCTCTCTGGCTTGTAATAAATAAATCTGTAACAACTCACATATGTCTCAAACAAACACAAGAAAGTAACTCAGTGCATTACAGTTAATGTTTACATGCATGTGGAGACACAGAACGTTTTCACAAACATGTTTAAACTAGCCACTGATGCACCCGCCATCCTTATTGTTGATCCGCATTGCAGCTTCTTAACTTTTGTGAAACAATAAACAATTCCCAATACACTGTTATGAAAAAAAACAAAACACATTTCATAAGACTGTTGTTGACAAATTTCAAAACATTTTTGCTATGAAAAAATCTAAAAAATATATAAAATAGGCGTAAATTACTTTCCCGCATATATATATATATATATATATATATATATACAGTAAAATATTGGTATCCTGCTTGATGTGAAACTATCCAAGAATACATAAGTGAAATGATGGTCTAATTTGAATATGCCTACCCACATAAATACAACTAATTTTTAGAAACGTATTTCTGTGGAAAAATAGCTATGCGTTTGCAGTTTTAAGTATTCTAGGAAAATGTATTCATATAAAAGTAGGACACATATAAAATTATTTTACGTAAACCTTACGTTAGCAAATAAAATGGTCTACCCTGAAGAACTTCAAATGAAGGAATACAACTAGACCGCGGTAAACTTGCACCCACATAACTGGCTTTACAGAACGTTGTAGCAGTCGGAGCTGACGTAACAACGCTGTGGAGTTGTCAGCCAACGATACGGTAAAGTAGAGCAGGTTGCATATCTGCAGGCGGATGATGCCAAGAATATTTGAGAGATGGAAATAAGGGCGTCTCTTCGTACCGATTTGCGACTGTAACATACGTTAGAGACGTGATATATTCCATGGTACGAAGATTTATTTTATTCAATTTTGTATTCATAAGAATTTCAGCGAACAGAAACATATACGAGAAAGAAGTGAATCATGTCACAGAACAATGAATTTAAGTTCAATAATGAATGAAAACCGTGAATGAGAGGCGCACGATCCGGTAATTTTTGGAAGCGAGCTAAGTTATGTTGCAGAGAAGGAATGAGTGATTGGAGCATATTTCGGATTACACAAGTCGTGATACAGTCCACGTTAAATGTTTTCAGGGTTTAGTAATTTAGGATGGATAGAATCAAACGTTACGTACCAGAACTACGTGTGGTAAAGTCGGAAACGAGAGACTTGTTGGTGTTTTGATGGTAGATTCATTTGGAATAAAATTTTCGGTACAGGCCTGCGGTCGACTTTCCAGAAGTTAACTGTCTTTGTGTTGTTCCCCGACTTTGGGTACTCTCCCAGTAATATTTTTACTTTTTATTTACTTATCGTAAATCATGACCGGTCACTAGTTACGAAATATTATCAAACGTTTACTGAATGCTGATACTGTTGCGTTACAAACAATGAAAGGCCATTAAAGGTCGAAGTACTCTTCAACAATATCGTAACAAGGTGGGAATGTTGTTATATCTGCGCCTAGCCTACTTAGCGGGCAATTTTGTTGACATTATGCCTCAGACCGGTATGTAACAGTTGTAGAAAGAGCGAACTCGCTGTAGGTTGCGATAAGACTCTACTCTTACACATACTAGGGAAACTGAAATTGATGAGATTAAGAACTGACAGCTTATTACCAACTGGTGTTAAGATCAGCACCAGCGCCAACATTCCTGCAACTTTTAAAAACAATTAAAAAGTAGTCGGTTAAAACTTTTTTGTTGAATGGTTTAAATGTTACGTAAGGTTACAATGTACGAGGTTTAAATGGTTTCAAAAATATATTGTTTTGTGTAATTTTTATATAAGTAGTTTATAGTTTATGTTTGTGTACTGGTACTTCAGTTATGATTTGTTGGTAGATGAATGTTACGTTATTAAATAGATTAGTGTAACAGCTTGTGGTTTGAAGATCGAAACCAAAAGTATGATATTTTTATTTCCGGCAGATGGTTAATTGATGTGGTTGGTAAGGGTTAAACCAACGACGTATCTCAGTTTACTATGTTGTTATCATTTTAATTCTTTATTGGTTAATGTTTACTTCAGGTTTTCTACAAAACTTAACTTAAAACAAAACAAATGCCCCAATTATAAAAAATAACAAAGACGGGGAATAAGCGGTAGTTCATTAATTTAACTTATGTTAAATATGATTGGATCTTCCTGAACTAAGAGACTAACTCGAAATACAGAGTCAATTCCTTTCAAATATAAGGAAAAATTTCAGGTTCCAAGAAATTTAATTATTAGCAGGTAATGTTTCCGGTAATTTTCTTAAACATAATGTTTATTTGTTAAACAATACACATAAAATTATTGTAAAATCGATTGTGTTAGGTAATCAGAACAAATTAATCGGTACTGGAATTGCTATATATGTATATGGATAATTCAAAGTACCCGTGCTTGTAGTCAGTACTCGCTTCGTAGGGCCGCTTCAAACAGTGCTCGTAATTGGAGTTTCAGTTGTAAACTTCACTATATTATATGACCGTACGAAGGTGTCAAGTTTCTTGTACCTTTCACACCAACCTCTAAGTTTACGAAAATCTGTAAACCGTGTCGTAAGGTGGTTGCTGAAATCTGCAACCTGCCCTTACCTGAAGAAATCCAAGAATATCGAAACACGGGTATGTCATTCTTATCCTTGGACGGCCTTACGGTTAGGATAAGAATTGGGGTTTAACCACAGTTACTTACATACATGTTTATACGTATAATGCACATTATTTTGGCTTATTTGTCCAGTCATTATTATTTTGCAACAAACAATGCCCTCCGCGCTTCTATATAATTTTATTCGAAATCGTCACTTAAATCATCTAAATGCTCGCTTACATACTAAATGTAATCAATCCAACGCCAGTTCTATCTCGTTCCATTTTTGAGCTTTCTTCGAAACGTTTTTTATAATCAGCATCGTAAGGACCATTAAAATAATCTACATTTCCGCGCCTCTTCTATAACAGTCTCCATGTTGGGACCAGTGAACGTAAAACGCAACGGGCAACACAGTCAAACACAACTGATGCCTGCTCGCCGCGTTCCAATACCTCCCGCCGCGGAAGGACGGTGTGTGTGGTGAAAATAATGCGATGTTGTGCAGTACTGTTCAGCGTTCTTCCCGCTGCGGGCTGAGATCGCAGGACGCTGCAGCAGCCCGCATTCTGTGTGACAAGGCCTTCAGGAATCATTGAGTTGTAGTCTCGATAGATCAATCAGGACAGTTCGTATATTCAAACCGGCAGCTAAATCACGATGCTGGCACAGTACGTTTGCCAGGAAAAAAAGAAAGAGGGCTGTTTGAGCGAAGGCAATCTGCTGTAGTAGGGTCGTCGTACGAAAGATTCGATTTTCCATGCCTTGTAAAACAGTTATGAAGGCAGATAACACCAAAATCCATCCCAATAATCGTAGCACATTCACAATCAAACAACTTGAGTGCGAACAATCAACTCAGTAGCAGTCTACGCCGTGGGAGTTGTATTATTTATACCCTGCGCGTTCTTGATGCAGTCTGGCTCTGTGGTTGTCATCCACATGAGTGACTGTATCCACATAATATAACAGTGAGATGGAGATGCCAATAATGGGCCCAGGTAGAAGACGAAGAAGGCAGTGAAACAGACAAGATTGGGACGTTGACGACCTACCATCTCTGTAGTCTGAGGTGTTGAGTGCTGGCAAGTTGTCTGTCGAGGGCGAAGTGGTTGCCTTCTGTGTGGAGCTGCTGATGTCGCCTGCACTCGGCTCAGTGGTGGTCACCTCTGCTGTCATTGTCGTCGTGGGCTCGTCAGGCTCGCCAATATCTGCTGCAACACACCATCATAACTACTATCACTTCACTACCTTTCACTTGATCACAACACTGTGCGTTCTTACTTCTATACTCACCACTCTCAACAGTCTACTCACAATTATCAACAATACATCCAAAATTTAAGCAATCCATTTGTCAAGCTCAACAATACTATCACCCAACTTATCATTATATTCACAACTCTCAACACTACATTCGACACTATCTACAGTACACTCATACTCTTACCAATTATCACTACTTCCACCAAACAATATTTACGCTTCACATCATTTGAATCGGGATTTGTAGAAAGGGCATTATGTCACAAAAACAAAACTTCTCAGGAGAGACAAGAAACTGATTAGAAAGAACACATTTAAAGATAAGCCAGTTCAATTTCTACTACTCATATATGATAACAGTACACTACTGTCAACAAATTGACAAGGTCAGATGTATTTTGGAACAGAATATAATTTGCATTATGTAGGCTACATTATGTCCTTTCTGCAAAGTGAGGGCTGTACGTGTACTCTTTCTGCAAGGTGTGGGCTTCATGTAAACACTTTCTGTAATATTGCCTTTGTTATTAAGCACTGTTGAAAGGAATACATCAAAAACTAATATATGAATGACATTACTTTAGCACAAATTTCGTCCTCAGATCTCGATATTTTACTAAGAAAAGCATAGAGTATGAAAGAGCGGGATTCAGTTGATACACAGGCTTGCCATGTTAATAAATCATCAAATCTTTCCCGAACGTTTTCTAATTTGCAGAAAGGACAAACGTGTTCATTATGTGTTCTTTCCGCATTTTTTTTTTATTTTACCAAGAAATATTTATTTTGTGTATGTCCTTTCTGCACAGTTTTATGTAACTACCATTGACATATCCTTTCAACCCTTTACCTGGAAATTATTTTTTCACTTGTGCCCTTTCTGCAACTCCCGAATCATTTGTTTTCACTTCATTATATTCAAATTCTATCTATACAAACAATTACCTTAGTTTTATATAACTTTCACAAAATTGTATTATTTTACTACTTGACGGCGAAGCTTATCAACGATTCAGCTGACTGAATTCTTAAAACAAGTTATCCTAAGCAATTTTATTTCAGTGATGACATGTAGTTTTCAACTCCAGACAAGGAACATCGTGCCATGGGGCACATACCACATGTCACACCCACCCGTTTAGCCACAAATAAAATGAGGGTTATCTCTGGTAGTGTAGTTGTCTTTCACACGTGCCTCTACCGTGCGTCTTGTCACATCTCAGCTGTTGTTCAGACAAGATACATCGTGTGATTGTGTGAGGGTATCTTCTACATGTCCTTCATTTATCCGTACAGCTGTGGCGGGCAGTTTCCACATTCTTGCCTTGATGATATGTATTGTTTAAGTACAGAATATAATGTCGACAATGTGTGCAAGAGCTTATTATTATCACTAACGCTTCAAGAAACAGATTGATAGCGGGAGACGGGAGCACAGCCCGTACAGCCTGTTGACGCACCTGAGTCCTGAGTGGTGGAGGTGGTTGTTGTGGTAGTCGACTCCCCGTGACTCGGTGACGATATGGGCACCTTCACCCAGTCACCATCATCTGAAACACATCACCGCATGTGCTTAGAATGGACCGAGCAACTTGTCTATCCACCTATATCTCTACATCTCCCTACATCTCGTGTGATTGCCTGTTCTCTGCTGTATCCTTAGTTTTCGGGACACATGTTAATAAATTGTTCGGAAATAGTAGCCGCCTCTAAAAACTATTGTTTAGTAATATTAGGTACCTAATGTCAACAAGGATTTCTTTACATTTTTAAAAGCACAATTTAAATATTTTTGAAATTTTAACGCAGGCTTCTGCAAATTAAATTCCCCCGTACATTTTTTTCGGGGGGGGGGGGAAGGGGACCTCACTCTCAGCGGAACAAAAATGACATGAGATAGGTTCGTAACCACGCCGTTTCTATACTACAGATCACATGACGTACAGTGCATATCGCGTCGACTGAATCATGTACCTGTTAAATGCTTTCATCCAATTAAAACCGACTTTTGTTAACACTATCGAGCCCGAACGTTTTGCATTATACGTCATGAGATCTGTACCTTCAAAATAATGACGTACAATTTTGCGACACACGCTTATATTTTGATTCAAAAATGGAATATCCAACGTTTCTTCAATTCAGGACTAGTGTGAAGAACCGAAATACCCTCCCTATTACTCCCAAATCCATACTATCTGAGGGTCGCGGTGGCCGAGAGCTCAGACTTCTCGCCTCCCACCAAGGCGAACCGGGCTCGATTCCCGACGGGGTTGGTCCCCGGATTTTCGCATGTGAGAATCGTGCCGGACGATGCCACTGGTCGGCGGGTTTTCTCGGGGATATCCCGTTTCCCCTGCCCCTTCATTACGTGCACTGCTCCATACTCACAGCATGTCACCCCCACCAGCGTTAAAGACCTCGATGTTGAACGCTGACCAAAATTTCTCGCTCACTCCATACTATCTGATACCCAAGTGGACTAAGGGCGTCTTCGGCCGTGGCCACCAAACAGTGAGCAGAGCTTCAGTCGTAATTTTTTTTTGTACAGCTGGGCAACATTATTGGACTTCGTTTACTTACAAATAGCAATTAAGAATGTTTTCACCTTGCAGAATGATGGTGTACTTTTTCAACCCTAGTTTTTAATCTTCATTTCGTGAATGTGACTAAAACTTAAAAATACATTTTCGTCACAATTTGTCAGCAGGACATTTCAATTGCAGGAATTAAAAATACTCGGGCGACACAGAGCAATCCCTTTATCTTAATTATTACACCATAAAATGGTTGGGTCACTTCTAACAACCTGATAGAGGCGAGATCATGAATGGAAGAGTGCGTGCTAGTTTAGAACCTTGCGCGATGATTTATGTGGCGTGCTTCGACCAATTTGTATGATTTTACAGGAAAGTGACATGCTGGGATATTAACGAAATTCAGATGTTGCAGGTTTGTTAACATACGTAATTTAAACTGGTACTGAATATGACATGCCTTAACTATTGTATTTTTTAGTTTTTAAAGAAAAATATCGCCGCATATAGTTCTCAATTAACATTAACTAAATGTTTGGTTTTAAAAGCAGTAAACTCGTCAGAGGCGGCATTTCGCAACTCTACTCCTTCCAATAGTTAGCAGCTGCTGTGCTTTCGTTATGAAAGCAAAATTACAGTGGGGAGGTGAAAGAAATATCTGCTTTAATTTAAAAATAAACGTTTTCGCTTGATTTTTAAATTGGGTGGAAACGTTTTAGTTACTTTTTAGTTACAGCTGACTACATATTCGTGTGTGACCCACCAACCTTACGTAGAAAATGCTCAAATTTGGTTGTTTGTGTATACGTCTGGTTATGGAAATTTGCTCGTTATTTGTCCCGTTTGGATATTCAAACATTTGACGTTAATTACTGAGTAATGTGAACTATGTAACAAAAATTGTCTTGTAGCAATTGGCTAGAACCCATCGTTTTCGTGCAAAAAGCATGCGAACTTAGGCTTGGTGATCAAGAAACTAGCGAGAAGACAATACTGCCTACATGAGTTGGTTTTATTCCGCCGCACCCTATAGACGATGATGGATTTTCGCTCTAAACATAATGTACCATACCTTAATTAGCTCACAAAACCGTAACCAACCCTTAGATACTGGCAATATATCGCCGAAGCTGCATGTGTAAAAATGTTGTACACAATTTCGGTGGCAAGACGTTAAATTTCGTAAGTGTGTATAGGGTATCAACAAGCGTTTTCTGTGGATTTGTCCGTCACTTCAACATTATGTAGTATTCTGATCCCTGAGTGTTGTAAGTTTAAGAAAATGCGTTTTCAAAAATTGGGAATATTAAGGTATTAGAAATGTATATTAATATACTCACACTACGCCTTTCAAAATATTATAATTGTGTATGTGATGCCAAGGTTTTCTGCTTTAATATTCATAAGGAATCACCTGATGGATTGTTTGTGTGTGTTTACGAACAGCCTGTGTATTGAGGCACGCACAGACATAAAAACATACGCATGCAAACATAAATAAATAAAGTAAATAATTGTTTAAATAAATACACACACATATAAATAATTGTTTACATAGTGTGTGTGAGAAGGTGTGCGTGTTTTAATGTGATTTACTGAAGGACAAAACAATTATTATTTTATGTTCTTCGTTGCTTGCAACTCCCACTACAACTAGATGCAGAATTTGTTATTATAATTTAAATTATGAAATAAATAGGAAAGCACTGTCTTTAAGCAGTACTATACACGAAACGTGGATCAGCTGTATTCTGCACTAGACAACTGGAATTATATCTCGGAACAAGTAAATAATTGTTATGGATCCATTGAGTCACTAGCACAGTGGCAGTGGAGCCAGGTAAGCAGTGGAGAAGTGGCAATAGTATAGACTGAAGCTAGTGTGGTCAGCTGGCCCTACCTGCGGGTGTTGCAGTGGAGCTGGCCTGCTCCAACAAGGTCCAAGTCACCAAGGACGCCGATGTAGACGTGGATGTAGACGTGGACGTAGACGTGGATGTAGACGTGGTAGGAGGACTGCTCGGCTGCTCTGCGGGCGACAGCGTCGTGATCGCCACAGGTACGAACACCGTCTCCTCGCTCGTCGTCGTGCTGGGCGTCGTCGTCGTCGTCGGCTTCGGCTTGAGGGTTGGTTTCCGAGTAGGTGGTGTTGGTTTGATCGCAGGCTTCGTGGGAGCAGCTGACGGTTTAGTGGATGGTTTTGGAGGTGAAGTCGAGGGTTTGGTTACTGGTTTGGCTGTAGAAATAAAGGGTTTCGTTACTGGTTTAGTTGTAGAAGGAGGAGGTTTTGTCAAAGGTTTAGCTGTAGAAGAAGCGGGTTTTGTTATTGGCTTAGCTGTAGAAGAAGTTGGTTTATTTATTGGCTTAGTTGTAAAAGTGGGTTTATTTACTGGCTTAGTTGTAGACGAAGCTGGTTTTGTTACTGGCTTTGCTGTAGAAGAAGCAGGTTTAGTTAATGGCTTAGCTGTAGAAGAAGCGGGTTTTGTTACTGGCTTAGCAGTAGAAGAAGTGGGTTTCGTACCTGGCTTAGTTGTAGAAGAAGCAGGTTTTGTTAATGGCTTAACCGTAGAAGATGATGGTCTTGTTATTGGTTTAGATGTAGTAGCGGGTTTTGTTACTGGTTTAGCTGTAGATGATGTGGGTTTTGTTACTGGCTTAGCTGTTGAAATAGAGGGTCTATTACCAGGCTTAGACGTTGAAAAAGTAGGTTTTGTCAATGGTATAGTTGTGCTAGCTGGTTTTGCTGTAGGATGAGGCTTAATTGTTGGCTTTGTTGAGGGTGACGCAGGTTTAGTTGCTGGCTTAGAAGTGGAAGTTGCTGGTTTGATGAGTGGTTTGCTTGTGGTGTAAGATGGTTTTGAGGGAGGCTTGGGTGTAGGTGATTGTGGTTTAGTAAGAGGTTTAATGGTTGAAATTGGTTTGGTGGTTGGTTTTGCAGTGGAAAGAGATGGCTTGATAGAAGAAGGCTTGGTTGTGGCAGGTGGTTTTGAGGTACCTGTTGTTTCAGACGAAATAGGTTTGTTACTGGGTGGTTTCTGTGAGGCTGGCCTAGTAGGTCTGGAGGTTGTGGAGGTGGGTCGCACAGATGTCTTCGTGTTAGTCGGCGTCGATGTGACTGGCTTCCTGGTGGTGGCCTGCTGTGTCGAAGGCTGGTACGATGGCCGGCTGGTGGTCGAGGACGTGTCGGCAAGAGATGGCGGCGTTATGGACCCCGGTGGTCTAGTGTTTGATGAAGGAGCCCTGACGGTCGACACTTGGACGAGGCCAGACGTGGATGAGTCGATGGTGTTGTCGTGTACTGTCTGGAAGGTGGTCAGATGGTACTGCGGCTGAGTGGGTGGAGGCCCAGGAGGCCCTGCAGTTGCTGGCGAGCTAAGACCTGATGACGGTGGTCTGTGGAAGGGGGGAGGGAACATTGGCAGCACCTGGTTGTCTTGCTCGTTGTTGTCACCCAGCAGTTCGAGAGGGTCCTCTCCTTCCAGGCGGCAGCAACTGCCGAAGTAGAAGCGGTCTATGCAGGTGCCGAGGTGCGTACCATTCGCCTTCATGCAGGCGTAGGCGAACATGCAGACTCCTGCCTCTCCTGTGCGCCTGCTCACACACGGCAGGTGACGGATGTTGCGCCCGTAGCCTGGAACATACACCACACTACACTTCTTTATCCAACCTTGATTTACATATTTTACTGATGGTCAGTAACAATTACCACCATCATTGGAAGTCATTTTATTTTGTTGCACATTAGGGTATAAAAACGTATGTACGTAAACACAGATAAAACACTAAAACAAGAATTTTTTGTTATTTCATAAACAACAAGTATGGTTGTTTAGGTGTATACACAGAAACCATAGCTGTGTTTGCAACCATTATTATTTATAGACATATACAAACACGTCAGATTCTAATCTTTTGCCGCAGTAGAAGTATCACCCCAAATCACGGCCGTAGAAGAACAGGTCTGGACACTCGCCTGGAAACTTGACCCGCTTGTTGTTTGGCTGCAGTTCACCAAGTTACCGAGAATATTGCATTTTATTGGCGCTTCAGTTAGGGCGTTCGGACTCAAACTCCGCCCACTTCCTTCCCACTAAGATAACAATTTATCAAAACGTATTTTTTTTTCGTCAATTTATGAAATGCTTCCTTTGCTCACAAATTTAAGAAAAAGGTTCCGGCAATCTTTATTTACTTTATGAATTTAACAATGGAAAAAAGTGGGCGGAGTTTGAGTCTGACCGCCCTAACTGAAGTGCCAATAAAACACAACATTCTCGGTAACTTGACGAACTACAATCAAACAACAAGGGGTTCAAGCAAAATACATTGGTAGATAGGCGAGTGTCCAGACCTATTCTTCTACGACCGTGCCCCACATCATTCATTATCCAGAAGATTATTGTTAGTGGCAGCCGCGAAGCCACGTATGGAAAAAAACCCTGGTGGTAACTAGCGATACGTAGTGAATAAGCGTGGTGTGCGATCAGTGAGGATAGTCAGTAACTCCGGGCTTAACAGTACTACGTAACACAAACTTCAACCCATTATATATATATATATATATATATATATATATATATATATATATATGTGTGTGTGTGTGTGTGTGTGTGTGTGTGTGTGTGTGCGCGCGCGCGGGTTTTAAACACATTTAATTTCCCAACACCTAGAGAGGCATAAAATTACAAATTTTCTTAAAGAAATAATGCAGCGCGAAATTACGTTAACACCAAGCAAAGAAAACACATTGCAACATGCATCTTACAAGTCGTGAAATCTGTAATAGTTTCAGAGCTACTATGTGTAATAACTCATGGTTTCGATAAGTCCGAGTTTCAGAGCGAAACGGAAACATGTTTCTGTCAGAATATACAGATACATACAGCGTAACTGAAAATGTGTTAAAGGTGACCGGCTGACCAGGGCACCAGGTGTGAAGATCTTCGGTCAATACCAGATTATCCGAAAAACGCTAAACGCGTATTAGCGATCTGTGCTCAGGAATAAAATTCAAAGAACGTTACACGAGCGTACGCCCATCTCAGGTTCACCACCACTCGTTAGAGCATATTTTATAGCTGCCAGAAACTGCTAAAATGGGTGTGTTTGCGCTGCGTTGCTTTAAAAGCATGAAAATTTTACTGCAGAATCTTTTAAAGGGTATAGGCGTGTACAATACACAGTTATAGTTAATACTTCATCACAAAATAATAAGGTTACAACTAAATGTCTCATAGAGATGAGTTGTCGGCGAATAGACTGCATGCCAGTTGAGTGACTTGTGACTAGAGGTTAGAGTGAGGCGGGATGCGCATAATGTCACATCCTTACCGCTTCCACATTTCAAGGACTTGAACGCGCAAATGACTTCCACCCAGACGGTCACCTTAAACCGATATGTTCCATTTCTTCTAGGAACAAAAAAAATAATTTGATTTAGAATACGCATTGTTGGTTACGTGTTATAGGTATTACACAATCAGAAAGATGAAGAACGAAAAGTTCATTACATGTTATATTGTAACACGTATGCGCCAGAAGAACAAAAGAGTTTGTAAACTGTAAAACATAATACAAGCTATTCTGTGGAAAGAAGGTAATGTGGCATGTATGGTACCGAAAACACAATTTAAATGTAAAGCGTGACATCCCTATTTTTTATTAACCTAATGTGTCTTACAAAGTAAACCAACTGCTTGAGAGCATATGCGAAACACGGGGGACAAACGAACTAAAGGTACTTGAATGCTACTTTTTTATTACTGTTTTCAGGGTTATCATATATTTCTTGCTAGTTAAGGTTTTGGGTGTTTAGATGTAATTTCTCTGAGAGCACATCATTGGTTTGAGTGGCAAAACAGGAATTGAAATAGCCTACCTAATTGCAGATGCATGTTTATTTATAATTTTTTTACCGTATACAATTGCCGTAGTGCGGCTAAATGTAAAGGGAGATATGGACGAAGTTTTTTCGTAAAGATAGTACTCTACCAAAGCCTACAACTTTGTCTACCCGCAAGACATAGCAGCACTGAGGGTTGCCGTGCATCGTGTTATCAGGGGCTGTACATGCCTGCTGCTTTTGAATGCACCGAAACAGTTTTACTTTGCCAAAACGTGAAGAGGGGCCCGGTAAAGAAAAAAAGAATGACGCATAAATATGTGAGTGCGCGTGCGTGTGTTTGTGTGCGAAAAATATAGATTCTGTGCAGAGAATCGTTGCGCCAAGAGAGTTAGTGGTAATATTGCCTGACATAGACTTATCACCGCCAGCAACGAGCCATATAATATGGCACAGTAACAGTGTCCTTAAACGAGTTTATGTGAATAGATAAGGGCGTCATATGATATGGTACTACATTATTTTACATTGCTTTACACTTCAAATTACAAAGCCTTTCAACGAGTTGACTGACAGTGTTTGGTCCGCTTCCAATCGCTGTCGCTGTTGTCTTTTCTTAAAGGTATATGTTTATATGTTAGCATTTCTATAGCACAAACAGAATCATTCAACACATAATGCTAAATATATATGAATAATCGAAGTAAAAAAAGATGTAAATGCCCTTGGACTTTTGAGTTTGTTAAGGCCTTGTTACGGAATTTTGCAGTGATTTCGAAAATATTTTTTTATTACTACCTACTACTAAATTTCGCTGCACAGTTTTGACACTTATATGTTATAATTTGTAGCTGAATTTTTTTGTAGAATTATACTGGACTGTTTTTTTAGATGTCATTACCCAAATTACCACGCTTTTCGTCGTGAAAATAAGCAAAAATGAATGGTACATTATTTTAAAAAACGCGTCCACAGTATTGTGCATCATGTGATTGCACATTGATTATAATTTTTTCAAAACTTTTGGTTAAAAAATATTTGAGTTATTGGCACCAGTCTGAAAAAAACTCGGGAACAAGCCCTTAAATTGGAGACTCAGAGGTGTTCGCTGCCCAGGCTGCAGAGAGCGGTATACACAGATTCTAGTCGAATACTTCTCAACGTGCGCGAGTGATGGCTGCTTGTATAAAGCATTCAAAGAACGATACGATTAATTCAAATAGAACTACAAACATGTTCAACTCTGTCGATAATTACAACGGTAGTTTTTGCAACATCCGTCAGTCTCCGTTACAGCATACACAACAACTGTCCGCAAGGTATGAGGAATTAGCTAAAAAAAAAAACTTTAAGAAACTTGAATTACAACATGTTTTGTATGATGACTGCTAAACATCCTTATTTCTAACTTGATGTAGGAATATACAATAATCATAAACTTTGTTGTATCGAAAATCTAAATATAATTATGTATGATTTTTATGATAATTATTTATGTTGTTTGTTAATTATTTCACCCACAAATGTGCTTTGTCCTTAAATACGTAATTTTAATATAATGTATTATTTTTGCCTTCTTTATATTGGATACCATCCATGTTTGTCCTATAGCAAACTTAAACTTTTCATAGATAATAACCTTCTCGAGTTTGTCCACACATTACGAAACAATTTGTGAATTCACCAGCAGGGATTAGATGCTTGTCTTCTTTATATGTGACATTGCTGGATGACATATTCGATTGTTAGATTTGTTATGAAAATTATGCCTCCGTTAAGTTAGGTAATAAAAATTGAACTTGATAAATCACGAAATAATAAGAATTGAAGTTCAATACACGAAAATGTAACTTCTTGCAGAAACGCCACAACACTTCCAGTGGCGTACAACCTTAATATCAATTCTATGCTTGGTATTTCTGTCATACGCTGACGCAGAAGTAAATCTACATGAGAATACTATGCACTGAAAATTATAACAATTGTTGGCATGATTTAAAAGAAAAATGGTAAAAACGTGGATTACAGTTATATTAGGTTTGAACTGAAATATGTTCTCGATTGACTGCGATTCTCTCATTTTATTTCATTTAGAGTCCGTATTGAACATTGAATATTAGTCTTGTAGGCTAATTTTTTAATTAAATGTAATATTTTTCTAAATATATATAATTTTGGACAGAAATTTAACTAAAAGTACTAAGTGTCTTGCATATACAGAGCGTTTATATGTAAGTTGGGGTCTAAATTTAACGACGTTAGTGAGTACCGAAAAGTACCCTTGAAACTAGTAATAAACACATAAAATAAATAAATAATAAAGTTACAAGCCTTACTTATGAACCCATTGTTTAGGTAGCTAACGAAACATGCCATTAAATACGACATAAGTTCTAACATAATTTAAACTGTTTTCCGATATGTTGACCTATAGTAATATACACTACTTAAATCAGAGCCTGAACTGAAAACTTTACGATTGGTTCAGCAGTTAATGAAAAATGACATGAAAGATTAATGTATTTATTTATTTATTTATTCATGACGCGCTATTTTACGAAATTGTGGATCTACAATTTATTTAACTTTATCAAAATTAAAAACTGGAGGATAAGCTGTCACAATTCTATTTCGTTGCAACTGTTTGAGTAGTTCCCGAAATATGAAATTAAATCTTTTTTATTCATGACGTAATATTTCTCAAAATAGCGAACGAAAATACTATAATCTACAATATCAAATGCCTACATGATGAACTATCAAAATATAATAAACACTTGTTTGAATTTTTTAAATATTATTGAAATCGAAATAGAGCTTAAACAATTTAATGACCACATTTTGAAAATAAGCACTTAACATGACTCACAAAAATCAGGTGACCTAAATAACTTCTATATATTTATAAGATTGAATAAAATTATAAAAACGACTGCTCAAATATCTCCTATGATAAAAAAAAATCAAATGGCCACCATTTTAAATAGATAAACATGAGTTGAACAAAATACATAAAAATCAAGTGACTCTACCAACAATATATGTGCACATACATTGACAAAATACCGAAAGCGCGAAGGGGGGGGGGAATGTGAACACGTGTGGTGACTTTGGGGCACTTTATACTATCTTTATTTTCCATCACTTTCAACTGTAAATAAATATTTATTTAATGTCATTTGGATATTATTTGGAATATATCGGAAATAAATTTCTTTTTCAGGGCTACCAATAGTGCGAAAGTCCCAAAGTCACCCCCACTTACGGTATGTATTTTGTTCATTTAGTTTTTACATTTTCAGAATAGTAGCTAGTTGAATATTTTTTGATCATACGAGAGAGCTGAGGAACTATGTTCAGTTAAAATTTTACAGAACCCAGTACCATATAACGTTAGAAACGTCATCCGAATTCTATGTGTTTTTGTTAAATTCAAATGTTTCTTTTCACAATGCAGTCATGATATTTTGAGCACTATTTCTTATCTCAGGGATCAGTTGGTCAATTAAAAACTAAAATTATATTTTGATAGTTCATCATGTCGATATTTTATGTGGAAGAATGTGTTGTATGTCCGCAATTTTGAAAGATTTCACGACATGAATAAACAAACATCTTAATGTTATGTTTCGAGAACTCTTGAATGTGCGTAACCAAATTTAATGTTAAGACATATCACCTTCTTAACTTAAAATTTTTGTAGTTTTCTGTACGTCCGCAGTTTTGAAAAATAGCACGCCACGAATTAGTTAAGTTTTTCCTTCGTTCAGCTTCTATAGGACAAAATACTAGACATTTTTTTTTATCAGCCAAACTTTGTTTTTAATAGTGTCTATTGATACTAACCAGCCATATTGGAAGATAGCAAGATATAACGATGTTAATGTTTCAAGTACCACTAAACAGATTTGAGCCAAATATTATATTTCAACAGTTCATTATAATTTGACTTTTCTAGGGTCAATATTTATTAATGCACGTCCGCCAGTTTGGAAGATTAAGCAACATGACTACTTGTTTATGCGTCACGAACGACTATCCTGAGAGTAACCTAACAAAACTTAACATTTTTATAGTTCGTAGTCGAACATTTGATTTACACGGGGCGTCTTTTGTTGATTTAAGTAAACCATGCTAGAAGATATAATTGCATTAAATACAACGATTTGTCACATTTCCAGATCTACGTGGCCGATTGTATTTATTGGGTTAGTTGTGCATCAATTTAAAGAAAGTTTTGCTGGTAACTTATTGTGTTTTAAATTAGATTCCCGAGAAGTTACCATGATTACCTAACGCGGCAGAAAATATTACATACATACTCATTAAAAAATAAGACAGTAGTAGCTATTTTAAACGTAAAAATATAATCAACAAATGAATTCTTAATATGAAATATTTACTCAAAAATGTATAAAAATAAGATTTTAGAGTTATTGAAAAAAAGTTACTTAATATAATCTGAAAAGATAAACTGTCGTCCCATACTTCATAGCTAGGAAAGGTTCAAGAATAGTAAAAAACCATTCAAAAGCAAAACAAAATTTTATTTTACATAAGAAAAGGCAAATTAAAAGCAGTCTGTTCCGCTACGTAGTAAGTGTAGTAAATGAATGAAGGCCAATAAAAGAGGTTATTGAGTGCTTGTGGGGGTTTTTATATGACGTGAAACGTAGTGTTAAAATGTTTATTTAATATTTTTAGTGCTCGCAGGGATAAAAACGTGAGATATGGCTTGGATGGCATACAAACTCTCATTAGAAAAGTTTTAAGGTCACATGGAACTCAAATCTCGTCGATAGAATTAGAAATACAACACTTACAAACGTTTACAATGTAGCTGGTTTTCACCATGACGGATAGTTGGAATTTGTTTAGCTGTAAAAATGTTTTCAACTGATAGTTGTAATCATAATAACTATCGCAAAATATTTACTTTAACTGTTCTTGTAAATGGCTTTCTAACCGATTTAAGGAAATATTTGCTTAAAGTGAAACGGTTAATAATTTGGTTACAGAAGATATTACACACACACACACACACACACACACACACACACACACATATATATATATATATATATATATATATATATATATATATATATATATATATATATATATATATATATATACGTAAAGGTTTATAAAAAACATTACCGCATGAAATGGTCATTCTGAGGAAAGGTAATAATGTAATAACAATTTCACAAAGCAAAAATTTCTATTAAGTGTGGAAATTACGAATTGTTCGACATATTTCAGAAAAAATTGGCCTTTCGTAATACCGGACGGAAATAATTAGAATCAATTAGTATAAATTTCCTTTCGTTAGGAATTTAATAGATGATTGGATAAATTGTTGTGTTGTTTTTACTGAATGTAGCTCTGATCTCAACGACTGTTGGATTTAGATTTCTTAATAATTAGTTGCCCGATGCTGGTATATTAAGGCCTCGCTCTTTAGTTTTGCAGTGGTTTCGGAAATATGTTTTAAACGCAAGTTAATAAATATACCAAAAATTCATTCTTACAATATATCATCGTTTGTACTTGAATTTTTCTGTTACAATTCACAAAACGGTTTTTTAGATTTTTGGCCCCGAAATATTACATATTTGGTTGTCAAAATAAGCCAAAAATTAAGCAAAACAATTTTTTTTTGCTGGCAAACGGTACATTACTAAAAAAAACGCTCTGGCAAAATTGTGTATCGCATGACTATTAACAGTCTCCAAATTTTTCAAAGCATTTGGTTAAAAAATATTTGAGATATTTGCAATTTTGCAATTGTTTGAAATAAATGAAATATCATGGCCTTAAATGTTAAGTTATTAAATACAGGAAGTTGTGCTATCCTCAGTTTACTTATACGCAAATATGTCTCATTATTTATGCTAAAAGCGTTGGTTTCAGTATATTATTCAGTCTCTCTTCTGTCAACATTTAAACTTACATCACTACAGTAACACTAGATACAAAACCGTATAAATCACAGTTCTTATACTCCGCGTTTTATTCATTTCAATAATGGAACCAATATCTATGAAATCACGAACACTAATAATACGATATTTTTTAAATAAATTAAACATAATTTAAACTTACTCTACAATTCTGTAACATTTTCATCCATTATTTTACAACATTTCAACAAGTGCAATGCATTGACAACATAGTAATTTACCTAACTAAAATTAATTAACTAATAGTAAGGGAAATTCTTATTACAATGTTAGTACTTATTTACTCCTTTAAATTCAAACGTAAGTTTTCAGTAATTAACAATTCATTTTTGTGAAAAATATTGTATTGCTATAAATATTATCGAGTAATAAATCCATTTGCTTCAAGTGACACCGTTTGCAATTTTGTTATGCATTTTGTAAGGAAATTAATTCTAAGGGTCTGAGTACTTTTTTTTTATCTTATCTCGGCTTATATAAATAGGGGTTGTTTGAACTTCACAACGAGTTGTAGTGGTTTCTGATAAATCATAAGTTAAATATAAATAACCAGAAACACGTTTTGGCTACCAATGTGTATTTTAATATTGACCGTATTGAGAAGCTAGACAAAGCCTTAAATGTTCTCTACACACTCGAGAACATCGGAGATACCAGTAATGTAACTAAAAAAGAATATGTTTTATGATATTAAGTATAACATAAGCAACAGCTGAATATTGAGTTTACAGTATTTTCTGGTTCTGCCAAAACTCTTAGCTATCGAGGCGTTCCTCTAATTCGCTTGGTCTGTCTGGTTTATTATTAGTTTTGTTTTAGCATCTTAATTACCGTCGGCGAGGATTTTTAAGTATGTAAGAATTCCCAACAATTAAAACATAAAACAAATTTGGAAATTACATCTGAACTACAGTGTACAGCAGTAATTTCTTGGGTCAACAAGATAAAAAATTATTGTACGCTGTATAGAGATAACATAGCTTAACTTTACATAGTACTTCTGTTACTTAACCGAAAGGTTTCTCGTGATCACATATAATTGCGGGGGATTCTTTTTCCATTGTTAAGCATATTCACTCGTCGACGGTTAATTGTGATAATAGTGTGCTAGCTACACTAATTATGCGCACTTCTCAATTATTTGGGATATTCCTAATGGGTTGAAGCATATTAATTAGACATTCGTAATGCTGATGACTTATTAGGAGTGGCTGACCTTGTTTACAAATATAGCCTCCTTTCACGGGAGTTTTGCTGCATATACGTGAACAAATGGTCGTGTGTCTCTTGTGGGATCAGTATTACTTATTATCATTGCAAATATAATTGTTTAAAAAATGACATATTTACACGCGCTAGCATCCTTAGCAAACACATTAATATCACAAGTGTTCAATACTGCGTGGACATTTCCCTTGTTGAATGCAAAATGCAATGAAATCTACTTTAGAAAGAATGTTGTCCAAGTGAACCTTAAACAACTTTCTAGCGAATATTATATGTGGTTGCACAAAACCTTTCTGTGCATATAGTACTACAGGTATTATTACATTTATGTCATATTGTGCTTTAGTATGTACAGTACGTTCGTTAAAATAATTATGAGTGCATTTATTGTTAGTACTGTTTTAGATATAAGCAAAAGTTTGAATGATAATATTGTTCTTTGCAATTTCCCAACATACTGATATGAAATATATATAACAAAAATTGTTTACTGTGATCAACCTCTCGTATTGCGGTGTGTATAAAATTTTAGTGTAGACTGTCCTACCGTGATATTTTTCCTTACTTAATGCAATCAATTCATCAGTGTTTTGTTTAGGTTGACTAATTCTTTGTGCATTGTTATATGCTGAATGCAATATCTGCACTTCCAAGTACTAAAATATTTTGTTGATAATTGTCCAACAAAATCTAATATTCTGGGTTTCACACGATTTGCTAAACCACCTTTAGTACGTAACTTACCACGTTCACGTTTTAAAAGCCCTCGCTCTTAGTTGTATGTACTTATGATTTCATCCATTAATATGTAACTTAACAATTGTTTCGACTAGTTTCTCAGTGTCTTGCACCAATGATTGCACTCTGTCAAAATTTCAGCCACTTGGTCCATGTAAAAATAAACTTTTTCTGAGTGCCTGCGTGGGTGTACTTGCAAGTTTTGAAGCCTCGGACTGAAATTATTTTTTCATTAAATTCGATGTCCATTAAGTACTTAGTAAAGTCCCTTGACTTTATGTATTCACTTCAAACTTTTAAAACTATTAAACATTTCTTCTTAAGAATTAATATATTTAAAGAACCATATTTCTGAATTTTTTCAAACTCTGTACACACTTTATGTTTTTATCTAATGTCAAGTTTATTTTAAAAGTGAATATTTGAAATTGTTTTATTCTATTTCATATGTTGGAAACTATTATATTAATTTTAAAAACTTACAATTTAATAGTTCATTCTGAAACCATTGAATGCAGAAAAGTGTTTTCGTGTAGAGCCACCAAGTTCGAAGAAAGTATGACGTGAATAAGTAAGTAATTTATGTATATTTCAAGAACTTCTTGAGCGAATATAACCAAAAATCAGATTTTTACTGTTTAGCATCCAAACTTTTATTTTAGCAGTTTTTTGTATGTCCCTCCTTGGTGGTAGACAAAACGACATGGATAAATAAAACACTTTATTTCGATAACTACTTAACAGACTGTATCCAAATTATATATTATAACAGTTCATTATCATAATCTTTGATTTTATCTGGCCTAAGGTCGTTTTTCTCGAAGTTGTACGCCACAATAGTGGCTGTGCAAATACTTACGATCAATGTAATCATTCACAATGCCTTTCTTATTGTCTGTTAGATTTAATTTTTGTTCAGTAAAACGTCGCTTTGTAAGGGTGGATATCTCCCTTACAAGTTACTGTACGATATTTTTCGTGTAATGTTTTCTAACCAATTTTGGATAGAGCAATTGAGCACTTCCAAACACTATGTACTCAGTATTGTCTATGCTCTCCTGGTACTCTATCGCTTCAGCCAAAGCTTCGCGTGCATTTTCCACGAAAACTATGAGTCCTAGACAGTTGAAATAAGAGGACTATTTTTGTTACAAAGCTCGCATTACTCAATAAAACATCGTCAAATGTTCCACTATCCCGATGGCACAAATGTTTAGTTCAACTTAAAGGGCGGCCACCCCTGTTATTTTAGTAATAGCTGAAGGTATCAACCAGCATTTGATGTGGGTTTGAAGACTATTATAACACAAATCAATGTTCAGAGTATTATCGTTTTGCAAAATTCTGTTTCCGATATTTAAAATAAATACGGTTTTCAAATTCGATATTCTGTGGCTCATTACTCTCACAATATTACACTTAGGTACAAAGTGTCCTACATATGTCCTACTTTATTTTCCATAAGGAATCACCTCCCTGCGTTTGTACCTGTAGTTCAGGACCACCCTGTATATACGTGTATAGTTATACTATAATGTTTAGAGACGTATGCGTATATTTTAAATTGAATTCGTGAATAATAATAAAGTTTTACAGGAAATTTTGAAAATATTAAAATTTATTCGAAGTACGCCAACACAGCCATTTAATACTCTATTCGTGTGTTGAATTTGCGTATAAATCCGACAACACGGAGATACGAATTCGACTACCGGCTGGGTTTATTATGAATGTTCACATATGGGAAACGTGACGGGCATTGGCAGCGGGGTTTCCTCAAGGCACTCCCTTTTCCCCTGTCCTTCACATCCCACACTTCTGTATTGTAGGTCTTAACTCCTTGGTTCGATAGACGTCCACAGGAGCCTAGTTTAGAAGTCTGGCCTGTAAATACATGCCATAAATTACACTCCCCACTCACTACTAAAATGTAACTACACAACTGTGAAGCTGAGGGTCGCACAGAACATAGTCTGTAATGTGCAGGGAGTGTTATTTAGCAGTGAAGTATGGCATGAAAAGTGGAAAGAGTCAAAGAGTGAAAGTGAGAGATTTTGATCAGCGCTTAGCATCAAGGTCTTTAGCGCTGTTGAGGGGAGACATGAGGCGAGTATAGAGCAGCACCGGAATGAAAGCGTGGGGGGAACGGGATGTCCCCGATAAAATCAGCCAAGCAACGGCATCGTCTGGCACGATTCCCACACGCGAAAATATGGGGACCAACCCCGCCGGGATTCGAACCCGGATCGCCTTTGTTGGAGGGGAATTCAGACCTTTCGGCCACCGCGGTCCCGTGTAAAGTGTAAGGACCTGTCCTCTGATACCTTCCTACACTACTCAAAACAGAGCGTCAGGTGATTCGCCTATAATGACTGCACCATTTGAGTTAGTAATCAAATTAAGCAGAAAATATTCTTTCATAAAAAGTCAGACTCTTAGTTTACGAGGGAAAATTCGCTAAATAATAAAAAAAAAAAACGTGGAAGTGGAAATGTGGGATAAGTTTGTTCGTAGATACTAACTGCAGGACGTGAACAAGTAACCAAATTTAAGTAGAAAATATTATTTCGTACAATGTAGTTTGGTCCTTAGTTTACGAAGTTTTGAAATACTAGTGAGCGGAAATGTAGGATAGGTTGCTCGTACTAGCATTTTATTTTTCTCGTTAACATTGGGCCTTACGACTTTCTGCAATAGAGTACTTTCTTAGTTTTCGTATCAGATTCACTTGGCTCAGTCCGTAATCGCGAATTACTTGACGCTCTGTATAAGTGCAAGGCTGTGGAGTGGCACGACCCAGGGACAGGCTAGTGTGCTAGGTGTGGTATGCAAGAGGAAAGTGTGGCGCGATGAGTAAGGTCGAGGCTACATGTTGTCAGTGAGGTAGCCGCGTGGTGCTCAGTGTTCTGCGAAGCACCAAGTAGGCCGCCGAATGGCGAGACTAACGGTGCGGGCGGATCCTCGACTTCCGGGTCGATCGTCGGTCGACCGGGCTGCGGCGATGACGGCTCGACGACGCGCTCTCTAGGTGCGGTGCGACTGGTATCGTGCTACATGGTCAAGGTCGCAGCTTGCTTGGGCTGCTCCGCTAGTAGAGCTAGAACTCCTCAACGTGTCTCTTCGTCGCGTCTGCTTGCATTCCTGCTGACGCTCTAACACTCTTGCCTAGTACGTTTTGTAATGCGACCCTTGCGGGGAAAAATTGAACGATTTGGAACCAATGAAATCTAAGGTAATAAACAATAATATTTACGTTAACTTTATTAAGCCACAGAGTTATTAATCGTAGCGAAATAGAGGCGCGTTATCATCGGGAGACATTGTAGGCCTTTCGTGTAAATGCCATGAGGTGTATGGTGAGCGCATCTACGTCGCCCTTAGCACTCAAATGTTTCTAGGTAGGGAACACAGACAGCCACCGTATGCCCTTTTACAAATGTAACAATGCAAAATCAATACCTTAACTGTACAAATATTGTAGGTACGCATTCAAAGTTGAATCCTACATGACAAGAACATAATATAGTAGATTATAGTGCGTGTTATTATTTCTGAGCCCACAACTTGCTTGACTTAAGCAGAACTTTATTATTAAATTAATAATTGTGTTTACACATGAGCTTATGATGAATGATTTTGATTTACGTCGTTATTGTCGTATTTGAGAGAACTTAAACGTAACCAAAATAAGTAAACATTCGTAGTGACGTAGCTAGCAGCAGTTTCATGCCTTATCCGATTACAAAACAATACTGTTAGTAACCAGACTCACTGTCATAAGGTTTAAAACTAAACCTTTCAATGTAAACATTTAGGTCAGTTACAAAGTTACTCCATACCGCACCAGCTAAGCGGTACACGCGGTTGAAAGAAGACGAGTAATGTATCCCTACATCAAGCTCTTAGAATAACGACTGAGCACAGAGCCTCCTGGGAAGCTGTAACCTCAGCAGTTCCGCCAACATTGCTGCCACAGCTAAGCGCTGAAACAGCAGTTAGTCAACGATCGAGAAATCTTCACAACCCCACAAACAAAACCTTACGAAAAGAGATAGACTTTACTCACATGTAAAGTTCAGACACATGCAGCAGTGAAGTATGTTGGATCGGCCGATGTTAACATAAGCCCAATCAGCGGTGATTCAAAATGTCGCAGGAAATGTCTATAATAAATTCATCACTAATCTGCACACAAAAAGTCATATGAATTACTGTAAACACTGTTGATGGACTTGCCTCGTCGTATCTTCGCAGTTCACAACATGCTGTACCGCTCAGTCTAGCATGGATAGCATATTTATAAACACAAATGTTGCTAGAAAGATGTGAACCTTACATGGTTTCCTCGCTATCCAAATCGGTACGGCAAAGTTTTAGTGCGTCGAGCAGTGGTCTATTCCCTAACATACTTGACGTAGCAAGGACGTTGTTATCAGATAAGTTTTCTGTTTTCTATGCGGCATGACATAACAAAGACGATATCCACAAAGGTAGCTGGATCCATTTAATACACGACTTAACAAGGACGTTATGCGTAGATCTGTGGCCTATTCTCTATCCTGCTTGACATAACAAGGACGATATGCACCGAGCAGTGGCCTGTTCTCTTATTTGCTCGACATTCCAATGACTTTGTAAACAGAGCAGTAGACTGTTCTCTGTCCTGCACGACACAACAAAGGCGCTATCCACCAATCAGTAGCTGGTTCTCTATCCAGCATGGCATAAGAATGACGATATGCACCGAGCAGTAACCAGTTCTCTTATTTGCTCGACATTCCAATGACTTTGTAAACAGAGCAGTAGACTGTTCTCTATCCTTCACGACACAACAAAGACACTATCCACCAGTGAGTAGCTGGTTCTCTATCCAGCACGGCATAAGAATGACGATATGCACCGAGCAATAGCCAGTTCACTAAACAGCTTGACATGACAACTACGATGTAAACAGAGCAGAAGCTTGTTCTTTATCCTTTACCGCGTGGCAAGGAACATATTCATTGAGCAATAGTTTTATCTCTACTTTACTCCTCTATAGAAATGACAAATCGAAATAAACAATATCCTTCTCTGTATCCTATCGGCATAACAAGGACCACGTGGGCCGTGTTGTTGCCTGTTCACTATCTTACCCGGTGTGTCTAGGACAACGTTCATCATTCAGAAATAATCCACCTTTCCTCCTAGGCATGGAACGTTCGACTTGCATTACACAGTAACCCATTTTCAGCATTAGCATTGGAGAAAAATACATGCATCATGCAGTAGCCCTGTTTGTTTCACAGTAAGGATGGATGGTAGATGAGTACAATCCAGTTATCTGGTGTCTGTCCTAAATGATCGACATTATGACAATGTACACCGAGCATTAGCCTGTTTTCTACACCTCCTGGCATGGCAAGACCATACTATAGCCTACTAATCGATTTAAAGAAGACAATATGCACAAAGCAAATGGCTGCTATCTACGCTAGTAAACATGTCACGGATGAAGTTGTTTATTTTCTATCCTATTCGGCGTGGCAAATACATCGTGCGAAGAGCAGTATCGTGTTCTCTAATCTACTTGACGCAAAGAAGACGATATGCACTACGCATTTGCCTGCTCTCTATACTATTTGGTTTAAATTTGATGCCGTGCAATGAGCAGTAGCCTGTTTCCCAGTTTATTTTTAATAGAGAGGTTGACATGCATCATGCAATAGCTGCTGCACTGTACTTCCTACATTCAGGGCGTAATCTATTACCTAAACGGCGGGGATATATAGACGGGCACCTTAGCCTGCTGGCTGTCATACTCATAATGGGGACGTCGTTGCGCGTCATGCAGAAATCTCCCGGTTTTGTTTACGTAGACAGGGTGACGCGTGCACCGTTCTTGTTGTCAGTTCTAATCGGCATGGATATGTCAACGTGAATTGTGCAGTAGCCTGCTGCCTATTTAAATTGGTGTGGAGATAATATGTGCATCATGCAGTACCTGTTGTTTGTTACAGTTGGCATGAAGACGATGTGTATTTTCATGCAGTTACCTGCTGTATTTACTAGGTGGCGTGTATTTGTTAATGAACACCGTGCAGTAACCTGTTGTCAGTCCTACACAGCATGGAGTGGACGTCGTGCATAATGCAATTATACTGCTCTCTGTATTAGTTGGCATGAATAGGATAGTACTCACTATTAAGTAGCTCACGGTCTGTCCTGTTCAGCACTAAGATGAAGTAATATACAAACATGCGATAGTCTGTTGTCTGTCTTAGTTAACGTGGATACGAAAATAAGCATAGATCAGTAACTGGAAGTTTGTCCTACTTAACATAGTGAGTACGACGTGAGTCATGCATTATCCTGTTCTATGTTGTAGTTTGTATAGAGAAAATAATGTAATATAATTCACATCCTATGCATGTCGTACTCGGTATTATGAAGGACGATGAACTTGTTGTGGCTTATTTGATATGGCGAAGTACGACATGCGTCTTACTGTATCCAGCTGTGTGTCGCATTTGGCGTGGATAGGTAGATGATCACCTACAGTAACCTGCTGTCAGTTCTAATTAGCTTGGATCTGTAGATGATTAGTTCAGTAACTCACTGTATGTCCTATACACAGCAAGGAGATGACGTATGTCTGTCGTAGATGGCATGTATATGACGATGCTCATTCTGCATTTAACTTCTATTTATCCTACGTGGTATGGAGAGGATGATGTGCATAATGCAGTAGCCCTTTGTCTGTCCTATTTGACACGGAGAAGTTGTGCACTAAGTAGTAGAGTATTTTCTGTCCTACCCGGTATAAATATGACGACCTGCATTATACAGTAGTTTTCCGTATGTCCTAGTTGTAGAGACGATGTGCATCATGCAGTAGCCTATTGCCTATCCTAGCTAGCGTGCAAACAACGTACATCATGTAGAATTTTGCTGTGTGGCCTAGTTGGTACGTTGGTGATGTGTTTCTCGCAGTAGCCCACTTTCTGTTCTATGTGGCATAGAGAAGATGTGAATCATGCAGTACCTTGCTCTCTTGTCCAAATCGGTATGACGTGGACTATGCGCGTTATACAGTAATCTGCTGTTAGTCTTGGTTCGCGAAAGGACTGTGTATATCCTGCGGAAGCCTACTGTCTGCCCTATTTATCACAGAGAAAATGTGTAACATGCAGTAATGTGCTCTTTGTCCTACACGGCACTGTGAGAACGATGTGCATTATGCAGAAGTCTACTGCCTGAGCATGTTGGCGTGTGTCATGCAGTAGCCCACTGTTTGTCCAAGTTGGTGCTGAGAAGATATTTATAATACAATTTACCACAGTCTCTCTTGGTATGAATACTATGTTATAGTATATTAGAGACGCATTCGTTGTAGTTGTAGTGCGGAATATATGTAAATTTCAGTAGCATGCTGTCTGACTTAGTTTTCGTGAAGACGATATGTACCGTGAAGTAGCCTGCTGTCAGCCCTAATTAGCATGGAAGCTATGTGTGTCACTCAGTAGCCTGCTGTACATCTATGTTGGTGTGGAGACAACATGCGTTGTGGAATAGCCATATCTTGTATTTATTTGGGGTGAATATGAAGTAAATCATTCAGTACTCTGCTGTTTTACCTAGTTGACATCTGTTACATCTGTTGGTAAATTACCTATTGACAATCATATTCGGCATTGAGAGGATGTCGTACAAAGTGCAGTATTTTACTTCCTGTGTTTATAGTTACTATGGTTGGAATGATAGGATTATCATTATTTAAAAGCTTACAGTTTGTCTTACACGAAATTGAGAATATGTCATATATCACAATTATCGTGGATAGGATGATGAGCACAGTTCACTAACCTGAGGTTCGTTATAATTAGGATGGCGAGAACAGTATGGTCGTGAATTAGCCAACTTTCTGTTGTAGTTTAAATAGAGAGAACGATTTGATCAGTTTAGTCCCACTTCCTGCCGCACTCTGCATAAGATGGACGAGGAACATTTAGCAGTAGTTCGCAGTCTGTCTTAGTTGGTAAGGCAAAAGTAGACGTGCATTGTGCAGTAGCTTTGTTTGTCTCCTAGTTGGCTTGCTTTGAAAACGTTTCTACCATGTGGTAACCTGCGATTTGTACTATTTGTCGAAGAGACGATATGTATTACGCTGTAGCATGCTCTCTGTCTTAACACTCTAAATAGAGGGCATCGTACATTATGCAGTACCTCGCTGTCTGACCTAGTTGGCGTGAATACGATGGGTATCTCGCAGTAGCCAACTGTCTGTGCTATTTCATGTAGAGAATATGTGTACAAGGTAGTAGCATTTTCTCTGTCCAACTCTGTTTGTAGTAGACATTGTACATTATGCTGTATCCTACTGTCTGGCTTAGTTGACATTGATAAGACACGTATTTCTCATAGCGAACCGTCTACGTCCTATTTGGTATAGAGAAGATGTGTATCATGCAGTACTATGATCTTGCAGTAGCGAACAATCAGACCTGTTTGGAATAAAGAACATGTGTATCATGCAGTAATGTGGTTAAATATCAAGAATCCCTACTCATCGTGTACCGGCTAAACTATTGATTTTAGACATATAGTTTACTGACGAAAAATATTTCTAGTGACGTTCTAAGTAGTCCTACTTAAAAAAAACTTTTTTGCTAGGTTAAGTTTTTTAGGTTAGTTTAGTTTAGATTGTTGGGTTAGGTTAAGTTAGTATATGTTAATTTAGGTCAGATTAGGCTAGTTTAAGTTAGATTAGGTTAGTTTAACTTAGATTAGGTTAGTTTAGGTTAGGTTAAGTTAGGTTAGGTAACGTAACCTGACCCTAGGTTCTTGATATTTACTGTAATGTGACGTCCAACTTTCTTTAGGAGGGTATGGATAACGCAGTAGTCCGCTGTCTGACCTATTTGGCATAGATTGAACATGTATCTCGCAGCATCCAAGAGTCTGTGTTATCTGACATAAATCTAGGCTGTTTCCGAATACTGGCTTAAAGGATTCCTTAGAGTGAGGGATCCTTGTAAAGTGCACTCTAGTGGATTCCGCAATTTTGGCTTAGTTTCCGAATTCTCATAAGGGATGCTGATGCATCCATTAATGCGTTCAGTAACAACTGATACGATACTCGCATCACTGTCGCACCCACTCATCCCTTAGCTTCAGAATTGTGTCGTTTATTTTTTTAATATTATTGTTTATACTGAATTGGAGCATTGGGTACAGTTGATTAACTGAGTTTGTTTTATTGTGGCATATTAAAATGGATATATTGTGTGTTATAACCGTTTTGCTTTTAAGAGTGAATAAATTTGACTCGAAATACAAAAATCGTTACACATGTTGTTTAAGATAGCTACTATTTGAGCAACTACATTGCACACATTCATCATTTCACGAAATGCATTTTCTATATGTATATGTTCATTGAACATAGCATGTCCTAATACCATCGATTTATATTAAAATTGCCGAATATAACTCCAAACAATACAAGGATTTCGTCTGCTGGAAATTGTTGACGTTTCACCGAGACCCATAGATGACAGAACTAAAGATAATGTATGATTTACTTAGGTAGCGCTAGCTGTAAAGTAATTCGGATTCCATCCATCCCTCCATTGCCACCATTCAGACAGTGGTCGTATGGACGAAGGGATGTAGGAATGCGATAGCAATGGACGCATCCACTGAATTCGGGAACAGCGAATATGTGTATCACGCTGTAGAATGCTCTCTTTCTTACTCCGTATGTATATGGCGTCCTACATTATTCATTATCCCGTTGTCTGTCCTAGTTGGCGTTGAGAAAATGTGTATTTTGCCGTATGGAAATGTTTGTCCTATTTGGTACAGAGAATATGTGTATCGTGCAGTAATGTGACTTCTGTCCAATTTGGTTTAGAGAGGACGAGGTGCATACTGCAGTAGACCGCTGTTTGAAGTAGTTGGCATAGATACGATGTGTAACTCCCACAATACACTATCTGTGCTATTAGATATAGATATTATGTTTATCACGCAGTAGTTTGCTCTCTGTCCAACTCGGAAAGGAGATGACAACGTCCATAATTTAGTAACTCGCTGTCAGTCCTGGTTGATGTGCATGTCTAAATTATGGAGTCTGATGACTGCCGTGGTTGTATTGTTGTATTGGATAATATGCATATCATTCAGTAGTTAGTTGTCATGGAGACGACATACATTATGAAGTAGAATGCTGTTTGTCATTACTAAGATAAAGATTATGTGTATATTTCTGCAGCCCACTATCCGTCCTATTTGGCACAGAAAATATGTGTGTCATGCAATTGCTTGCTGTCTGTCCTAGTCGACATGGAAAGGAAAGGGGGGTGCATTATGCAGTAGCTCGGCGTCAGTGATTAGTTGGCGTGGAAGCGATTTGTATCATGCCGCAGCCTGCTGTTTGTGTAAGTTGGCATGGAGAATATGTATATCATTCAGTAGCCTTTTGTTAGTCGTAGTTGTAACGGCCTTGTAAAGAGTGACGGAGGCGTGGTCACGGTTCAGCAATATGCAACACTGGAATGGGTGCAAGGGTTATGTTGTGCAGTTGTGGTAGGCTCAGTCAGTTAGTAGACGCGTGGAGACCAGGAGAGTCCCTGTTGGGTATTTGGTGTGGCCATCACCAACATGCCTCTACGCTTTTTGGATTCGTCATTCTGGCCAATGTCTTGCAACGATAATGGGGCGATAATGTGAATACATAGCCTCTCCCGCTTTAGTTTATCTCCACGTCCTCGTGGTAAGAACTCAAAGGGCGAGCTTTTCATATCCTAACTGCGGCCTGCTGTGATGAGCAAACCCCGCGGATGAGTCGATTTCGCTGAAGGGGTGATTATGGTAGCTCTGTAGAGACTTATTGATCGCGGATGATAACTGAGGTGTATAACATATGCGGGAGATAAGAATTGAAGTCCCAGCTCCGTGCTGTGCCGATCGCGGGTTGAACTTAGAGTGACATTGATTGAAACTCCTGCTTAGGGGAAGGGCTGGTGGGTGTCCGGGGATGGAAGGCCCGACATTCTCTTGACCAGTTCTGTGAGTCCTAATAAGCGGGTCAGTTTCCCGTAGCTGAACGGCAGTAATCGCCCTTGAGCACGCAGGAAGACTGAAAGCTTTCGGTGCTTTAAAGATCATTGGTCTAGTCCACACAGTAATAAGACAAGCCACGATGCGGATCCGAAGAGGTTGGTTAGGTCGCGGTCTCGTTAAGGTGGGCAAATTGTGGCTATCCCACTTTGGTTACAATGCCCACCCACCGTAACTGGAAAGAGCTTAATCTATTTTTGGCAAGGGTATTCAACTACTCTCGTCAGCAATAGGCTTTTACTACTGGTACGCCCACAGGGATCAGGTACAGAATAAGGCCACCAATCTTCCGGGTAAGACTGCCAAACATGTTGTTGTATTGAATAAATTGAACATAGTACCGCGCTGCCTGTTCGAGTAGGCGCGAATAGGCGTGTATCATGCAGTAACCTGCTGTCTGTCGTGATTGACATGGAGACGATATGTATCATGCAGTAGTCCGTTGTCTTTTTTTATTGGCGTGGAGAATGTGTGTGTCATGCTTGTACCTGTTGTTTGTCCTTCTCGATGTGGGTACGATGTGTATCTTGCAGTAGCCCTCGGTATGATCATAATATACAGTTTGCAGTATTTAATAGTAGGCATGGATAGGAGGATGTGAAATATTCAATAGCATTCTCTTTCTTTTATACTCAGCATGGTTGGGACGTTGTGCACAGTCCAGTAGCCTGTTTCTGTACTTCGTGGCATTACTAGGGACCCTGTTTTTTCGCGAAAAGAATTTGCCCCAGTTTGTTTCAGTGCCTTACGTGCACAACTGCAATTCTGCTTCATGGTTATTGGCAGCGTGTCTGTGTGAAGAGCCGTATCTTATTTGACTGAGCCAATTGCAAAATCTTTCCTACATTACTATCACAGTAAAAAAATTGTACATTTACAAGGAAAATCTTGTAAACTAATATCAGAACATTATCATTAAGGTAATAAATGTGAGATGTCCGAAACCTTTTAAAGTGGTTATAAATATTGTGAACACCTTATGGAACTACTAAAATAAATGATAATGAGTACAATTTTCGATTTGAAACAAAATAAACATTGAATACCAGACAAATTTTACAAAACATTTCGTAATTTTACAAAAAAAAATTGTAACTCTACAAACAATTGTTGTAAAGTGAAATAAAATGTTCGCAGTAAATATACGAAAATTGCTTGTAGATTTACAGAAATGTTTGTAAATATACAAAGAAATTTGTAAAAGTACAAGTTTTCTGTAAATATTACAAAACATTTTTGTAGCATTACAAAAAACTTTTAGGAAACAGGTTTCCAAAAAACCTACAAAAAAATTCTGTGTACACGTTTATGATTTGCTGGTAAATACCAAGGCTCGTGAGAGTTAAAATATCCCATCACTGACCACGAAGCGGAACTGCAGATGTACACGTAAGGCACGGATCAAAGTGAGGCACATTTCTTTTTGCGAAAAACAAGTGTCCCTAGTCATAGCGAATAAGTTGTTGTAGGCCGCTAACTGCTAACTGTGCTATTAGGTGTGCAGTAGAACGGAATGCACTGAGCTTTAACTTCCTGTCCTTTCCACTCCATGTGAAGGTATTTCGAGTGCCACATGTAAAACCGCTATATTTCCTACTTTGCATTGAGAGGACGGCAACAAGCACGTCGTACCTTTCTTATTGTGTCACTCGGTGTGAAGAGGACAACATGCACTGTGCAGTAGGCAGCTGTTTGTCGTAAGTGGAGTGGGGTGGGGTGGGTAATATTTACTTTTCAGAATCCCGCTTCTTGTGGTACTTGGCGTGGCAACGACGATGTGTATAGAGCTGTAGCCTGCTATCTGTCGTACTAAGCTTGGCGCTGACGATTAGCGTTTCTCAATGGCCTGCTCACATATGTGGTTTATATATTTGAAGATCTCTAAATTTGTAAGAAATAAAGACTCTACATTTTGATTTTAAGTTTTACACTTCTTGTACTTTTAATTAAAATAATTAGAAATATATTTTTGGAACAACTTGTTTTGTCTCAGAATGTGTTGCAGTGTATGTTTTTTAAATAAATACAGTTACAAAAGTATTCGAACATCTTACATTAAACAATTTAAGGCTCTGTTGATTTGCTGGAAATTTGTGCGAGGGACTTCATTTACATTTGTTACACAAAAATTCAAATTTAATAAACATTGATACTGAGCTGCTATTCTGGTTAACATAATTATTTTAATGAATATTTAAAACCATATATCATAAACATGTCAAAAATTTTTAATAACGCTGCGTGCTGTGTGTACAAAAGCGTTAACAATGGAAAATATAATTACTTACGAAACTGCGACTATTTCTGTTTCAATGTACCGCGTCGATCTTTACAGTATATTTGGTTGCACACTGGTTCAGAGTAACATTAATATGTCTCCTAGTATGGCATGGATTTGTATTAGTCTCAATAAGTGTTGTATTTGTTTATTTTCATTTGTTATAACCATGAAGCCTACGAGATCATATACCATAACTTCCTTGTGATTTAATGGTAAGCATAGCTTATTTACATAAATCAGCTCTAAAAAAATGTAATTGAAATTGTTAATAAATTTCTGCCTTACATATAAGTCCTTCAGGCGTACCACAAACTGTAGGCCAACATCTGAAGTCAGGTGAGCATACAATAACTTGGAACCCAGGCCGCTGTCATATAACAACGTGATTTCTACATATAATCTTAAAACTGTAGCGATACATTGAATTTTCGTACCCAATATTAAACGAAATTTATATTTACTAGCAATAAGAGTATTATATAAAGAACAAGGGTAAGCATGTAGAGTGCTGTGCTGGGTGAAGAAACATCCTTGATGAACCTGCTATATGATACGTGTGGTAGCGGTCTAACTCGGGCAGCCAGGTTGCGGTGGATGGCGGTATGTATTCACGGGACTTCTTTCTCCTTCCTGCCGGCTCCGTGTTACCGTTACCATCGGCTTACTTGGCCGGTGCCCAGCTACGACCCGCCATCACTGCACGACGATCTCTTGTGCCTCTCTAACTGGCCGCGGCTATTCCTCCAGCTACCTCTTGGTAGCGACCATTACTAAACAAGTGCCTGCCACACAGCTGCGTGCATTCTGTAGTAAACACCAGATGTAGCGTCGACAATCACGCACGACCGTGTTAAGGTTGTTCAAGTGGGGAAAAAACATAATTTTATATTTGTATGAAATAGCGTTAGTTTTGTACACATTACTTGAGAGTACATATACCTCTAACGGAAAAAAATTAGCTCATCTAGTTTTCCCGTAATGGCACTTCAAAGTCAAAATTTGCGTATTTTTACTTCATACAAAACTTGAAAACCAGTTAACATAAAGAAATGAAAAAAATCATATCAAAACTACGCGTTACTGTCTATGGCCTGTAGCATTAAAAATCCGTTACAAAAAATGTTTATGTTAAATAAAAAATTTCAAAATTTAAATTTTTTTTGGTACTTTTAGAAATTTATTTTAAACACAGAAATATTTTATAATGTGTTTGTATATGCTTCAAGCCGTAGACGGTGACGTGTAGTTTTGATGAGATTATTTCTATTTCATTATATTTACTGGTTTTCAAGTTTTGTATGAAGTAAAAATATGCAAATTTTGACTTTGAAGTGACATTACAGGAAAACTAGATGAGCTACTTTTTTTCCGTTAGATGTTAATGTTCTCTGAAGTAATGTCTACAAAACTAACACTATTTTATACAAATATAAAATTATGAATTTTTCCCCACTTGAACGCCCTTAACAGCCCGTGACACTAATCATGTCTCGTATTTATTCATCTCTTCCTGAATGTCTTTGAGTAAGTAAAGTATTATTACCTAATGCTTGAGATTTTGTAAACATTATAGCTCGCATTTTAATGGAGACCATAAAGCACATATTAACAATTAAGTACAAGATACACACAGAATTGTTCACAGCTATGCTCCTATTAAGAAATATTCTCAGTAACTTCTCTAACCATTTTGTTGTGATAAAAATGTCAGTATTTTATGCACGAGAAGAGATACATTTTAAGCGACTTCTGTGGATATCACACTAAAATTTATCTTATCAGACACATAAATTGTTTGTCTTGCTTCCTGTAAAAAGGCTCTTGTGTAAATTTCAGGCTCTCAGACAGATGATGCTATAAATTACATTTTAAAAAAATTCTTAATTTATTGCGAATGTTCAGCACGAATTTATTATATTTAAGAACGTCCGTTCTAAAAACCTAACGGAATCAAAACCAACTGAGGTCTAATGTAGTTTATACAAACCTTAGTTTTTCATAGGAACTCTGTAATAATGTGTTGAGTATAGTTATTATATCAACATGTGTTTTCGAAATGTTCAAATCAACTATAAATAAACTACTGCCTTTTATAGCTGTTCTCTGCGAAATGTACATTTAGTAATAGCATACAAATACATTATACATATTTACAGCACATACACACTTAACAAATTATCACGACAACCTTGCCTGACTACGGTCATGTAAAATTATTAAGAATAATCTTTACTCAAAGGCCGTTAAATAGGCTTACTGTATTAAGGGGAATAACAACTACTCTTAACAACAATCAATGTTATCCAATATTTTTACGTACATTACATTCGAAACATTATCAATACGAAAGCAGCGTGACTTAAATAAACTGTTCACAATAAACGTACAAATTATTTAAGGTTGTGATATACATCTTAGATGATTAAAAACCACATATTCTGACCGAGAATTGAACCCAGAACGCAAAATTATAATCTTTGATAAGCGCACGCTTCAACTGGATTCATGATGGTGAACATTTCGGAGCGGCTTTCAATAATATATCAAGTTGAACATGCTTATCATTAGTGCCTAACTATTACACTGATGAACGAGGTTATAGGCGTGGTGTTTCACAGATGAACGCTCTGTTATTTGTCGCTTCTTGCACTTAAAACACTTATTTTGCTTCATTGTTTGATCTACTGTCGTTAAATATTTCATCTATCCTAGCCCTTCTAGTACAAGAAAAATACATGCGAATATTAACATTCAATCTCGTAGTAAAGAGTTACTCTTAATCAGCCCGTGTCATGGAGATAAAACATTATTTCGTGTTCATTTATGTATGTGGCAGTTATAAGCTTTCAAAGTACCGACTAAATTGACCCCTCCAACTGTTCATTACCATTCCGTACGTGCCTACCCTATTTCTACCAACTCGTGAGGCCAAACGACCTTGCCTTTAAGAAATTGCCTCCTTTGATCCTAACGCATGTAGTGTGTCACGTGTGCTAACAGCTCAACTTATTCCCAATAGTTTACTTACTGAAGGAAAACACAAGTGTGCTTCTATTTTATTTAAAGTTAGGAACACATTATTGGTGCTTGTATCTATAAATACCCTATTCGTAAAACAGAAACAGAGAAACGTATCAAATTGTTATTTTCACTAATAAATATATTCAGCCTCCTCAAAGTCCTAGAGAAATCAATGCATGACAATTAAATGTTCTGTGCATTAAAGCGGCACTATTTATGACGCGTGCGCTAGTCTCGCCCGTGTGGGATTACCGTTATTATCGCCTACGGTAGATAAACAAGCATTCCTCTTGACTTTCTACCTGCACTTGAAATGCATTGCTGCGAGTTACGAGTATTCATTTTTGTTTCCACTTCTGAACATGCATTAAAATGTTTTGTCTACGAAAAGAACAATGTATGAGGCTATAAGTTAAAACTTCGGTGCGCGTATTAAAAATATGAATTTCGGGCCTCCCAAAATGGCTAAAAATAGCTTTCTCAAACTACCATATCGAATCAGGGAACATACCAACTGGGTTCGAAAAACAGAAGCACGCGTTGGACTTTAAACTATAATTCCCACAAATTATATCAATTGGACACCGCTTAAATTCCTATAGAAAAATGAATACTAACAAAGATTTGCAAGCCAGTTGAATGACTTGCGCATAGAGGTGATTCTGTAATACATATGCAGGCCGGCGACAATCTTGGTGCTTTCTCGATTTCGTTCATAAAACACGCACAAAAACGCAACCTATGTAGGCAGCCGCCTTTAGAGGCCGTACCAGTGTTTCAGGCGCATGTAAGCAATCGCATTAACCCCGTATAAATCAAGGCTAATCTGAGTATCGCTATAGAAGTAAAAGTATTAAACATACGTTATCTTCGTGTTTTATCATCAAAGACACAGTCGTTATTATTTCCGCTGCGTTCGGCGAAGTCAAGTGTAAAGTATGGTTGAGTACAAATTTTACAAAACTTTATTTTCATCACGTTGATAATGTAACAGTTTGTTTTACTTCATTTTTCAGAGCGCAGCGCAAATAAAAACGACTGTGTCTTTCATAAAGCATAAAGATAATGTTGATATGTGTAATACTATTATTGCTATAGCGATATAGCCTTGATTTACACGCAGGTAATGCGGGTTGCGAACATGCGCCTGAAACACTGAACGGCCTCTCAAGGCCAAGGGTCCCTAGTAAAGCTATTTTAGTAAGTTATATATACGATTTTATAATTTTAGCTAGTTATTGACATTAATAAAGTTTAATTATGTCGATAATTATACAAAATTACTAGCTGCCCCGACAAACGTTGTTTTGTCACATAAATAACTTTGTGTAAGGATGTGGTACATAAGTGGAAGAGGTATAATAATAAAGAAATTAATAAATAATAATAGTACAGCAGCAACACCTGGTGGGGATAGACTGGTATCAACTCGTGGGGATAACTGATCAATTATCACTTACACAGTTATCGACCGGGTTCTGAAATTATTAAATTAAAAATATTTACTAAACAATAGCACTTAGGACTATAAAAATAGATAAAAACCTATTCGCAGACCTACCGAATGTATGTACAAAATGTCATTGAAATAGGTTAAGCCGTTTCGGAGGAGTACGTAAACAAACACTGTGACACGAGAATTTTATATATTAGATATCCAAAAAATTAGGCTACATAATACAAACAATTTCCTACATTTCTATGTAACGGCTTTGCAATACTTGCTCCCTTTTATGATTTAAAAATGAAACCCACAAAAACAGCATAAATAGGAACTTGTGGCCTTAAACTTAGGTTATCAAACAGTTGGTTGGCATACTCTCTTTCGTATAGCTTAAGTAAAGTTTGACAGCTACTTAGCGTATAGGAAATAACTGTCAACATTATTACTTCAGTCACAATGTATGACGGAATTTACAGCACAAATGGTGAAATGGACATCTCAGGTTAATTTAAGAACTAAAAATGTCGACTGACAAAGCATAAAACCGCTACAACGTTTCTAAAGTCGTGCCCTCAGAAACGTTATAATTTACTGAAGTTTTGTTGAAGGGTGTTCAAGTGCGATAAAATCATATAATTTTATATTTATCTGAAAGATTGTTAGTTTTGTAGACGATAGTTGTGAGTACAGTTTCCTCTTACGAAACAATTTTAACTCGCATAGTTTTCTCATAACGGTGCGTCAAAAATCAAAATTTGCAAGTTCTGCTGCCATGCAAATTGTGAAAACCAATTGACTTACGTACATGAAATAATTCACAGTGAAATAAAATTCCACGGGCTACGTAATAAAACGTTTTTAAAATTTCCCGTGAATTATTTTTGTATTAAAAAATATTGCTGAATTTTCAACTTTTTTTCTGTGATTTTGCAATTTTTTTTAAATTTCAAAATAATACGTTATGGTCTTTTAAATACTTTATTGCATAGCTCATGGGATATAATATCACAGTGAATTACTTCATACAAGTAGGTCGGTTGGTTTTCACTATTTGCGTAGCAGCAGAACAAGCAAATTTTGACTTTGTCGCACCGTTATGAGGAAACTATGAAAGCTAAAATTGTTTCGTAAGAGCAAACTGTACTCACATGTATCGTCTACAGAACTAACACTATTTCATAAAGATACGCAATTATGATTTTATCGCACTTGAACACCCTTAACAGAGTATACAAATAATTGTATATAAAAACAACACAACTAGTTTTTCGTAGGAAGAGAAACTTTGAAAACCGCCAGGCGCGTACATAAAGTGCGACGAGGCATGGCTCACAAGAGAGAGTTGTAGGAGATGATAGGAGAGGCGTGTAGAGGGGCGGGGAGTGCTGCACTGACCGGGTCACGCAGTAACGGACAACGCCTCTGCTTCCTGACTGCTTGTCGTCGTTGTTGTCGGGTCAAGGTTACCAACACCTCCGCCTCACATACACGTCATTCTGTCTGCCACGATACCGTCTTGCGTTTCACTGACTTTTCAACACGCTTTTACTAGCTTCACTTCTATGTATCACTGTAATGGAATATTTCAATTCAATTTTTACTTTTTCACAGACGTTCGAATTATTTGAAATTTTACACACGAACTAAGAGTCAATGACAATACAATAACTCCAAAGCTTTAACCTGTTATTCTCACCATTATTGCAGGAAATGCCATCTGACAGACAGAAAACATTGTTTGAAAATAAAAAATCTTTAAACCCAAAATTTTGTTTTATGACTAAAAACAAAACATAATTAAGTGAATCTTAAAAAAGTAAAAAAAAAATTACGCTTTTGTAGATACGTTAAATAGAAAACTGAAAATAATCTTCAAATCAAAGGATTTTGTTCTACAGCAATAGAATATCCCACAATTCAGAATAATTTATTTTTTTAAATACGTTTAAAACCTGATTAAAATAACTGTCAAAAAATTATTTGAATGTAAAACGTGCGTGGGGTTCTCAATACTTATTTTTCATAATAACTTTACATTTGTACATTTACGAACAACAAGCGATACAATTTTTAAACAACTGATATTAAGTACCCCACGGTTTTTTAAATTAACGCTTTTTTAGCGTCAGTGACCTTATTTTCATTTTTATTACAAATAAAAATTATGTTTTACTGATTTATGGAATATCTTATAGCTATTGAACAAAATATTTGAATTTAAAGAATATTTCAACTTTTAATTCACATTGCTTAAAAAGGCGTGTTATTTTCATTTTTTTAAACTGTAATTTTATTAAGGCTTTAGTCTGTGTGTCGTGTGAACCAGTGGTGCTTTGAGAACATCTTTAAATAGTGGAGTATCACTTGTATCACTTTTGTTTTCTTCGCGTCATTAAAAATATTAATAAAATCTCCCACGCATTAAGTAACCAATCGCAGATGTTTGAAAGTGCACCCGCAATACTTCGGGAGGCAAATCCTTAAAGTGAACGGTGATAGTTATTTGTTGACACTTATAGCCTAGCTCAATTCGTAATTGAGATATCCGCCCTTGTAACTCGAGTTTATAATTTTTTTAGGACACCAAAAACCTCGTTGAATTAAAACCACAATTTTTGAACAATGTTTAGTGTTCTCGAGATCTACTTCAAGGGGAAAAAAGCGTTAAAATCGTCAGCCTGCAAACAAAAAAAAAAGTAATAGCATACTACTTTTTCGCCGTCATGGGATATGGCCGTTTGATGCATTCGTCCAACTCATTAAACACAACTGATAAAAAACCCGGTGCTCTTGGTGCAAGTGTCCAAAATCTACCGTTCCTTTAAAAACGATCAGAAATATGTCAACAAGCTGGTAGTCACCCATTATTTTTGTATTTGGTCACAAAGTTTAATTTTTTAATATTGTCTCTAATAAATTAAAAGTTGGTTAGAAAACTGTGGTTTAAGGCCATGCTCTTTACTTTATACTGTTTTTGCGATAATTATTATTTTAAGCTTAACGATAGCAGATATCAAAAATCCGTCTGGTAGTTTTTTCAATGGTTTTTCTCGTGATAGATATTTTTTTTTTCGAAACAAGGAATTTTACGGTTACGATTAAATAGACAACTAACCAGAATTTCGTTAATTCCAAAACCATAGTATATACTGCCTTGAAAAAAAAAAACAGCCAATATGGAGGAGACGATTTTAAACAATACTACCAGATAGGTTTTCTGTTTCTGCTCGTGTTTAGGCGTAAATATTAATATCGCTTAAAAAAAGTAGAAGTGTACGAAACCACTTTAATATTACATGTAACATAACTTCATAAGTTGTATCAATCTTCTCCACGTAAAATATTATTTCTGAAGGAATAAGGATGCATCGTAACACAAGGCCCTACATAAATGTATTTTCCCACTAAGTGTATTTAATTCTTTCGTCTCTGACGATATCAGCTTACGTGGGAAGTCCTGCCGCACTCTTGTTTGCCATTCTTTAGACTTAAAGAAAGTATTCATATTTTTTAACGTAATTACAAAAATACGTAGAGAAGCCGAAAGGATATTCCAATGCTAAACTTTCAAAACAAATATTTGTTTGGAACCAATGCTCTCGTATGACGTCACAACTAATGGTGTCCATATTAACCTCCCTATAAATTATTTCTCGGTGTCCGTACTTGCTTTCTCGGATCGTCTACTTTGAAAGGTTTTCGAGGACTTGGATTCCCCCTTGATAATCTAGAGTTACTTTATCAGTACAAAAATTGATATAATTATTTTGCGTATTTACGTGAGCAACATTCTGAAGCAAATAACCTGTCGATATCTCAACTGGTTGGTCAGATATCATGGAGTAACTGACAGCAAATTTTTCGCCTTTTCACCACTTTAATGATCGAATTTCACACAATTTTGCCATCACGTATTAAATATTTGTATAAGTATCGAATTGGGTGAGTGAGAGATTGAATGTTCAGCAGTTAACATCGAGGCCTTTAGCGCTGTTGAGTGGTGACATGATGTGAGTATGGAGTAGCGCCGAAAAGAAGGGAGATCCCCGAGAATACCCGCCGATCAGCGGCATCGTCCGGCACAAGTCCCACGTGTGATAATCCGGCGACCGACCCCGCCGGGAATCTAACCCGGATCGCCTTGGTGGGAGGAGAATTGTCTGACCATTCGGCCACCGGGGCCCCCTATCGAATTCAGGAGAAAATCACGACGATAACCATCGAGTCGAAGCTAAATCGTGACAATTCATTTAAAACATATCTCATCCCTTGATAGCCCTGGGAGTTCGAATTTAGAAAAGTCCTGAAATATTATACGGGCATTTAATTACTCATCATTGTAACGCGTAAAACGACTTTTATATCTCCACGAGTTCGATAGCAATCAAGGATAGTATAGGCATGGGCTCCACATTTAAGTTGAAATCGTGACGATAACCTGTCGGATTCGAGATGTAGGCCTATAGACAATTAATTAAAAACGTTTTTCCATTTCGTTTTATCTCTTTTCACCCCCGTAGGTGCCAAATTTAGAAAAGTACTTTAAAAACCTTTCAGGTATTTAAGTAAGCATTAATATATAGCAAAAATTGTGTCAACATCTAAAATTTCAGTGGGTTCGATATATATCGATCAGGAATCAAAAACGTATTTTACTCTTTTTTACCTCATTTGGAGTCGAATTCGGAAAATATCCAGAAACTATCTTTTGTGCGTTTACGTAAATGTCATTCTGAAGCAAACATCATTCGATATCTCTAATGGTTTAATAGATATGGAAGAATAGTCAAAATCACATTTCACGTCTTTTCAGCCCCTTTATTTAATGAAGTTAGAAACGGTTGGAAGTCCCATATTAGACATTTGTATGCGAATTGCATATACAGTAGAAATAAATGCGTCTTAAAATACAGAATGTCCCATAAGTCCGTTCTGACAGGGAACATAGAAATTTGTAACATATGGAGTGTTTTAATAGTGTTGTAGTGCAATTAAATGTTATTGTGAATAACAACATTACTACTATATGCCGCTCCATCCCGCCGACCATGTTACATCGTGTACAAAGTAATTTGAACCATCGCATACACATGTGCAAAGTACATTGCGACCATCAGTTTGAGCATTTTATGTTTTAATGACACATGGAAGTGAACACACTGCTGTTGTCTTACGCCAACACACTACAACACTATTAAAACATTCCATATTTCACCAATTTCTATTTGTCCAATGAGAATAGATTTATGGGACATCATGTACATACAGTATAATTTTAAAATGCGTTAGCTCGATCCCCTGAAAACTGCATTGCTGTAAAATTACGTCATAAAAGAGAAAAACCATGTTTCAAACATGTGATGGCTGTTATTTTGCATGTGAGTTGAGCGACTTACGCCTAGAGGATAGGGCGAGTCATGCACGCAGTTCAGGATCTCCCTTGGCACTTCTGCACTTCCAGGCCTTTGACGCGCAAAATACGTCCACGCAGGCGTCCAACATAATAAAGAAACAAAGAAAGGCAGATGGGTAGGTAGTCCTCGAGGTCATTATTAATGGAACTAGTTGTAATTATAACAATGAACGGGCAGGGAATCGGCCTTGAGTATAAACTATGAAGCCATTCCATGACTCGCCTTGAATGATTTTGTGAAAACACGAGGAACGAAAATCATGATTTCCGGACAAGAAATCAAACCAGGTTACCTCCGTTATTTCAGCGCCCTTTTGCAGAGCAATGAAACGTAACTTGTGTGTTTTCCAGGCCTCGCAGCGTACAGAGATTGTGAAGCGGTGTTAAGTGGCTTAGAAAGACATGCCCGTCAGAGCGTATTGTCGCCAGTGTCTCACAACTTGAGTGAGACCTACAACCCGCGACATGTGTTTAACTTGTTGTTTGTGTTCAATTGTAGCCTCTCTGCTGCCCCTCTGAGTGAGAATAACATCACACACAAGTGACTTATTTTCTATAAGAGTGTTTATTTTTTTATCTGCTAGGCATGACATGTTCAAAGCGCGTAGCAAGCCACATTCAACAATGTGATGTTTACAGATGACACTTACGGCTAACGGCTGACACAGGAAATTAACACGCTCAAACTAATAACATAGTTTTATTTAACTGCTGACATAAAGACACGGGTGTGCTATCTGAAATAACTGTAATACAGCAGCTCGCTACATGACGTTCTTAGTAAACACAATATATACTTCACTAATTGTAGAACAAACACCGTACCGTGCATTGTCGAATATGCTGATTAAGATGTCGTCTGGTGTATTCTAAAAGCTAGTGCACAGAACGGTATAAAGTCAGCAAAATGTCAGAAGTACTACTAAATTCCAAAATATTTCTTAAATGATACTCTGCGCCCTCAGGTACTAACGACACGGTGGTCTTCTATAACCTATGCAAGATGTTTCCGTCGATACTTTGATGGTACAGTTACACAAAAAACATTATGTCTGTGCCATGTAAGGTCTGTAATTATGTTTTGTAAGTTGATTTTGGTGACAGCTTGAGAACTGAAGGAATGTACGATCAAGTGTTTGTACAGAAATTCTCTCCCTGTAATGATCTCAGGTACACATTGGGTGTAGTATCTGCGCTGTGCTATATCTGCCATTAAGCAGTTATAGTGCTACATCTCTAGCGGTGCACATTAGAGCTTTGGTACAACGTCTTCGCAGTTGCAGTTCTCAATATAAGTTTTAAAAGATACTTACTATGATAATTCGAGGTCTCATATACATTATACATAGTGTCTCCTTGTAGTACATATCATATTAATCTATACATTATGCCTTTTGCAAACACCCGAGAGATTAGTACAGGGTAGGATAATTTTTGCGTTGTACATCTCAATTTAGTTCTACAGGTTTTCTGCCAGTCTCAGGTAGGCTACTGGATAGTATGTTGTATGTGTACTCACCGATGTTCCAATAAACTCTGAAATATTATTTCTGTGATATTTTCCCGTCTCAGGTACAAGGTAGAGGATCACTACATCTTCTGTTGTCTGGAAGATGTCACTTGTATTACCCTTAGGACTCGGGTACATTATATTGTAATGTCTGTGCTGGACCACGTAGCCTATTAAGCTATATAGGATGCATTTTGTGAAACTCGAAGGACTAAAATGCATGATGTGTATGTACTCTCCACATTACCTATTACGCAATTTCTAACTTGGTAAATTAGGTACAAAATGGCGTCGTATCTGCTCTATACAACTTTTCTACTGAGCTCTAATATAGACCTCATTATGTATCCATATACGTTGGGTGGCACAGTGGCAGTACCAATTGAAAAACTGCAAATGAATGCTTAAAGATACTTTGTGTGATACCTTGAGGTCTCAGGTACTTGATGTGTTGTTCTACAGCTGTGCCCCGTCTTTCATTACGATCAATTCGATGTTAATTGTGATCTCCTGAATGGTAGGGCACAGTATCGTATACTGATTGTGCTGTGCGACTCTTCCATTAAGTCGTAAAAGATGCTGCCAAGTTTGCCATATGGCTTAATAAGATATATTGGGTTGTACACAAAGGTAGAGAGGAAAAACGTGAATGAACAGTGTCCGATTACCCTTAAAAGTTAAGCAAGACGTCTTGTGAAGTTAGTTTACTCGTTCAAGTGCCATGCGTTAATGATGAAACACATAAGGATGTCTGATTCAGGTCACGTATAACTTTATCTTAATTTAAGAGGGTGTGGTACATAATTCAACGCTAAAAGCATTCCTCTATAACTGTAGGTTACTTGAAGCCAGTTTGTGAAAATTAAACAATAGCAATCCTAGACAATAGTTTTAGCCAACGTTTAAAACAAAATAGTTTCCAGTGTTACGAACTTCTGAGGCACAATCTCTGACGCCGGAACCTCGTGTATTTAACTGCTTTGCAAGAGATCACGCGTAACGAATTCGTAATTTTTTATAAATATTTGCCCATAAAATTGGCAAATACGATTATCTAGGATTGTCATTGAGTATTTTATCCATATTGGCTTCGAAAAAAGCTTTGAATTCAATTGACGTTTTCAGCGTTTATTTATATACCGCACTCTTAAGATGAGTCCTCGACTGGCGCATGGACGGCGTTGCAGCGTGTCACGCGCATACATTTTTACGCGAAACCGCTTAAGTTAATCATATTTTGTTTACCTACGAAAAGAACACACACTTGAAACTATGCTTCTAGTTTTTCAAATATGCAGCACGCTTGTTAGAAACATGATTTTCGGGCATCTCAAAATGGCTGAAATCGGGTTTTTTAGACAGCTGTAACTCCGAGAATGTTACCTGAATTCGTAAAGTGCAAAACGAGAGGCATGCGTTGGTCTTTACTTCAAACTATTCCAAAATAAAATATTGTGGCTACCGTTTAAAGTCCCGTAGTAAAAAGACTACAGCGGGAACCTTGCACGCCAGTTTGGTGCGCTGCGAATAGAGACGATACGCTTCTCGTCAAGCGTGGGACACCGGCTCTTATCGCTACGCTGTTACCACGCGTCAAAGGTGGAAATTCGACACCGCGAAGGACTCCTCTTAAGGTGGCTGCCTAGACAGGCTGCGTTTGTGTGTGTCAGATACACAATTGAGCGACAATGGTGCCGCTGACCAGTGTATATAATGCAGTATTAAAGCTATGTGCAAGTCACACAACTGGCGTGCACATGGCTGTACTATTATACTTTTTCGTACGAGGCCTTCAAGGAGAGACCATGTCTTGTTATATGTGAGAAATGGGGTGTTACTTCTAACTCATGTTTCTATCCTTTCGTTTTACGAATCAGGTTGATATTTTCCAAGATAGGGCAGTTTGGAAAACAGTTTTTAGCGATTTTGAGATACCCGAAAATCAAGTATTAAAATGGATGGTGAAGTTTTAAAACTAAAAGGGATATAGTTTATAGTGTTTTGTTGTTTTCATAGATTATCCTAATTTAATGCACTTTAAGAAGTTAAAAAAAAAAAAAAAAAAAAAGAACTTGCTACAACACATATTTTCAAGTGGTGCAGACATAAAGGGAGAATGCTGAAGTGATTGAATTAGTCGTTAATTCTAAAACTACAATGGCAAATTACCTTTGATTGGTGGTCCAGGCAGCTATTGACAGAAATAGACTCCCACTGGCTGCTGTGATATCCAATCACTTTAGTATTCGCTATGCCAATAAATAACAAACTAAAAACCTGTTCTACCTAAAATATTCATAAACAACATGGCATGGAGAGTAATTCAGTTAATTTGAAACATTAGCCTATTTCACGGTAAGCAGGACCAGACTAATTAGACTGGTTACTAAAAATAATTTAAAGGCCTTGTAACATTAACATAAAAAGTTGTAACAAACTAAGTAAAACATGGAACTTACTACTTCTATATAGAATCTAAATGAGCCGTACTGCAATCAAAGAGACTCAAATCATGATATTTATGTTATGAAATATGTAATGTTGCTCTCAGTATTAACATATAAGGCCTACTATTATTGTCTAGTTACAAGGGCTTTGGAAATGTTTGGCAAAGGCGATGTTTAGTAATAATAGACGAATGAATTCAACGTAGTTACGAATCAACCAGCAATAACTACGAGTCAATTGTTAGTTTCGATTAAAATATATTTGAGAGTTCCCAGTTTTGAGAAAATTTTACAAAAAAAATTCATGTCCTGTAAAGTCAATATTGAGAACAACAGAATTGGGGACTAAAAAAATCTTGTAAGCCTGTTTCAAAGTTTATAATCTTTAAAACACGTTTTCACTCAAAATCAACAACTGACGCGCATTTAGTTAATGCACAAGCCTATCACGCATAATCTACATAAGATATGTATATGTTAATATATGTGTGTGTATATATATATGTATACACATGTGTGTATGTATACGCACCCTCACACACTTATATACGTATAGTAAGTACGTCTGTTCATACAATAACGCACTAGCTGTGATTGGAACTTACCAACAATTATTTTTTGATGAAGTGCTGAACAAATGAAGATAATAAATGTCGTCAAAAGCAAAACGGCCATGCGCTGAAACATTTCTGTAGTTTAATCGTAAGTTGTTATATATTTTAATTTATATGGTCAGGAAAAAACATAACCGTTTGTGCAAATAATGTAATGGTGACGACGTCTACGACCAGATATGACATTACCTCCATTGTAAAATAAACCTCTGCACATTTTGCCAACTCGTTAATTGTAAACAAAATTACGATAACGATGCTTATAACAACGTCTTTCCTCGTGTGTCTACGAATGAAATTAATGTTTTGTTTGTATCGCATAATTTATGTTTTCATCTGAGTTTATAAATGAATTGTGGATTGCAGAAATTGAGTTATGAACAGGAAACTATTATTTTGGCTATATTACATCATTCTGTGGTGAAACGGAACATGTCCGTATACTTGAAATACTATTTAGTGAACCAATTTATATTGAGTGCAGTGCAGAAAAGAGACAAGTCCAGGACTTATCCCCTTTCTGCCCTACTAGGTGAAATGTGATCTCCTAGTTTACTATAGAGCATTATACATTCTTCTTTGGATTGCAACTGTATGAAAATATTGCTGCTGTTTTGTTTTATCATGAGTATTTTTATTAAACAGTCTTGAAATGTCGGATAAGATGAATGTACCAGAAGGTAATGAAACTAAAACGAAACGGAAATGAGTGTGTAATAAAGAAATTTATAAAAGGAATGTTATAAAGAAATTCAGAGTTATGGGCTAGGAATTTGACAATTGGGTTGGGAAAACTGTACAAGCCCGTGCAACAGGAAAACCATGTGGGTAAGTTAAAGCAAACTTATCTGTTAATTGAATGAGAACACAAAACATCTACGATTTTGTAGGCCTCATTGTGTGTTGACATTGATTGTTTTAGGTGCCGAAAGCAGTGTTCCACAAAACTTTGTGATGATTACATGCACACAATTCAAACAATGAACACATTCTCGACTAAGGATGAGCAGGACATTCATCTCCAGAGGTTAATAGAGGTGCAGGCAATATCGCGGAGAAGACCTAGGATGCAGAATGGTCAACAAAGAAAATGTACATACATGTATTATGTTTTGCAAAGTAAAAATATAAATGTTAGTGTTTGTAAAGAAGTTTTTGCAAGAACATATGGCATTGGAAAAATGCAAGTGGAGCGATTATGTAGTCTGCTTTCTGTAGGAAAGTCTCCAAAAACATGAGGGGAAAGAATAAAAAGAGCAATGCTCTTCCAAAAGAAACCCGTCAGCTCATACATGAACACATTGCATCTTTCCCAACTAAAGTCACACATTATTCAAACACAGAAACCAAGTATTTGGATGCACGTCTTAATGTTAAAATAATGCATGAACTTTTTTTGGAAAAACATCCTGCAATTGGCGTAAAATATAAATACTACCAAACCTACTTCCGTGAAAATTTTTCCCTGAGGTTTGGACGACCAGAGGTTGATACCTGCAGCAAATGCGAGGAGTTGAATGTCAAAATTAAAAACTCAGCGCTATGTGAATCCGCTAAGAGGGCAGCTGTTGCAGAACTTTCTGTGCATAAAAGGCGCAGTGAAAATTTTTATAAAAAAAAAATGAAGGAAGTGGAAGAAATGTGTAAGGAACGAAATGATGTTCTTGGAATGTGCTGTGACTACATGCAAAATCTACCATTACCACATATACCAGTTCAACAGATATTTTATTACAGACAACTATGGGTTAACAACTTTTGCATCCACAACTTTAAGACAGGCAAAGCACGATTCTATACATATCATTGAAGGCATTGCTCGCAAGTCTCCGAATGAGGTTTGTTCGTTTCTTATACACTACTTAGAAACAGAGGTGTCTTCACAAGTGAAAGAGGTTCACATCTTCAGTGACAACTGTGGAGGGCAAAATAAAAATTATACTGTCATTAGGATGTTACTTCCCTTTCGAATTTAGGGAAGTTTGAAAAAATTGCTCACTACTTTCCACAACGAGGACATTCCTACCTACCCTGTGAACGTGACTTTGGTGTTTGTAAAGCGGTTAATCAAGAATAATGGATAGGATTTACGTACCCTATCAGTACATTGAATTAATATGCCAAGCCAGTACAAATAACAGATTTTCAGTTACAGTGGTTACATCAGACGACATCAAGGATTTTAAGCGATGGTGGCCTCAATATTACAAGAGAGTGTGCTGCTCTGTAGATACTGCTAAGGGAACACCAAGAGATCAGAAAGTGTTGTTCAACCCAGCACAGTTCAATGAGTTCCTGTACCGCAAAAATTTTCCTGGGGCTCTTCAAGCATCCACATTCATAAATAACACCATCACAACACACACTTTCCAGTTACGAAAACCAGGTACTAGCTGTCCACCACTACCAGTTCATAAGACATGCAGTGGTAAGATTCCAATCAATGTTTGTAAATTAGAAGATATTGCTAAAGTGAAGCACTTCATTCCATCAGAGTATTCTTTGTTTTACAATTAAATATTGGAATGGCCTACATCTGTAACAGAACAGAACAGCGACGATGATCTGTAAGAAGAAAATGGTTTTGCAAAGTTAAGTTCTACGAAGCAAACATGTAGTAGGCATTGACTGTATATTTGTTCGCACTACTATAATAAAAACTTGAAACAACATCAGTAATATATCAGCAAAATGTGTGTTATTGAAGAAACACTGCCTTTTTAGTGTTTTGTGTTAAAAAAAGATCTGGATATGACTTATGTATTCTCTTCATGACACCATAAAAATGCCCATAAGCTAGTTTTACATAGAGCAAGAATATGTGTAGGTATTTGTTCGTACTAGGTGCCTACTTATAATGGAGCACGTGAGACATTAGTAATGTATCAGCAAAATGTGTGTTATTGAAGAAGTACTGGCATTTTAGTGTTTTACTGTTTAAAAAGTAGCCTTGGTATAACTTATGTATTGTGTTCCTGACATTATAAAATCTGTTCTTAACTATTTTTACATAAAGCAAGAATATGTATGTGCATTGTTTTTCACTAGGTACTGTATAATGAAAACTTGTGACAACAACAACATTATAGAGGCAGTGTTATGATTGTGTTAAAAAAAAAATACATTATTATTTTTTATGTATAGTGTTTTATACTGTCCTAATAAAAAAGTACTTAAAAATATATATTGTTATGTTTGTTTTACACCTTGGTATGATGCAAACATGTAAATTGCTAAGCTGGTATACAGTTCTTTACCGTAGGATATAGTAGTAGTAGTATGAACTTCAGCGCAGAACAGGGATAAGTCACATCAATATTTCTTTTTTTTATTTACTTATTTTTCTGAATTTGATGTATTTCAGTTTATAAGTTAACCACAGTTTATGTCCCGATTAATGCATAAAATCATTGGCTTCCAAATTTTATAAGTACCATTTTTAATTTGTTTTTCTTCATTATCTCTAAAGTTGATTTTTGTGACTTAACCCCTTTCTGCAATGCACGATTCAAATATTGTATTGCTCTGATCCAGAAACAACCATATTAGTTAAATGTTCTGACTTATTATTAATTAAAATCTATTCCGTGTAAGTTAAGAATTCGTTTATGACTGCAAACTGATCCATAATAATAGTCGGAATAACACAAAACCTAGCTTACCAAAACCTTAAAAAATTTAATCAAAATAAGAACAATATAAGATATTTTTGAAGTTGCTCTAATAGCATTACATTATCTTCCACGTAGAGAGACGAGACAGACTCACCGCCAGAGAGGAACTGTGGCATCCAGACAGGAGAGCAACTGCACAGATCCACCACTAGGAGCGCCAGCAGTGTGCCGCATACAGTCCGCGCCATCTTGCCACCGTGCCGCTCTCTGTAACCACAGACACATATATAGCCTACTTAAGATAGATCAAAATTTTTGTAAAACTTTATATAATACGTACATATAATTAAAATATTGCTTCTCGGCAGACGATTCAGTGCAAATGAGAAAATAACTAGACAAAAATACCCGAGTAGTTGATCGCGTGGTCATATGTACCTGGAGATTACGCCATCACTGTTGCCGCTCTTCAGCTGTAGTTGTCTCTCAATAAATCAGATGTAATGACAGACATCAATGTTCATTTCCTGTCTACGTGTACATGTTAAAATACAGACTGTAATGGCAATACAAGTAAAACCGAGCTAAAATACATTGAGGGCAATACCCTCGATCCAACACAACATATTACTTGGTAATAAAGCAATCATCTGGTGCAACTTTGATTAGTTATAGCACATCACCGAGGACCCTCCTTCCACCTGTACCATTGAGGATAGTCACAATACCTATACACAGTACACAGCAGAGGAGCTATCTTTAGTTGTACTGTCTTCACTCTCTACATTCATCGCTATGGGTTTCTTCTACATAATTTCACTACTGTCAGGAAGGTTCCAACAGCAGGTAAATTGGTCACATCACAAAACATGTTGTTAGGCCAAGCCTAACCCTATTGATAATGCTGTTTCACGAGTTTATTTTTTCACAATATAGTTGCATATAATAGCAATATACAGTTTAACTGGACCACATGTAATTGTTCTTAGTTCCTAAAAAGACGATTTTTTTGCACTTAATAAGTCATTTGTGCAGAAACGTCATTCATTGTTCTTTTTTAGGAATATTTATGCTAACATACATAATCTTGGGATATGTTTACAAATTTACACATGATAATTAATTATGACGTAATTTTCAATCATCACTTAAAAATGTATTATATATGTTCACAGTTTAAGAACCATTATGCAATGCGTATATAAAATCAGATATAAACTTTTGCGTAGGATCAAAGCGCTAAAGTAAAAATCTTAAGTAATTTCAATGAAACTAGTGCTATAGTTATGTAAATTGAAATTGGGCCTCATCTTTTGAATTTGACAGAATATGGTATTGAGTGGTTTATTTTCGACCCGGATAGCCAAGGTAACCACCTCTGCACAACGAGAAAATATAAGACAGTGAGGGAAGTAATAAAACACTGAAGAGGATTGGTAGCACTACGAGAAGACCCGCCTGGCCTCGACGTCTCCCTTTACGTTAGTGTAGTAGTCCGGTGACGTAGTCGCTACACGTCGTGCCTACTGCCATTTGTGACGTCAGTTACTGCCGTGGCCAGCACTGGTCGCAGTGTGCCACAAGTAGGACACACGTGCATATGCGGGTGTAACAGTACCTGTATGTCTCCGCTGTTGTGCGAGATAACACTCCTCAACTGGTCTCCCTACTAGCTGCACATACAACCCGTACTGTATAACAAATGCTAACAATTATTAATAGGCCTAGTAAATAAACATTAAAAAACAAGTTATTATTTAAGTGCTCTAAAAAGAAGTAAGTAAATTTTCGATTAAATTAAATCCGTCTATTTATTACTTATTTTTAAAAAACATATTTATATTTATAAAAACATATTATTTTATTCTTAGAATTACTTTTGTCAAGATCAAATTCTTGTTTATATATACAGGTAAATCACGCGACTAGAATTTATATTATATAAATTGTGTAATATAATAAATTGATGTATTTTATTTAATTTGAAGTTTGATTGAAATATTTTAGAGCATTTAAATATGATATTGTTTTTGAAAATGTTTTTTTTTTAGTACTGATGTGTTATTCACTTTTTAGTTTTTTTCCACGTTGTTCCCGAGAGTACTGAAGAAATATCCGTCGACACTCCCAGAGCTTCGTATAGAAGGGTAAGAGCTAATATACAACAGGGTTCGCCCCGGTGCCCTGAGGTGGTATGTTCACATCATGTATGATACACTCTGATGCCACTCAGTCCTCGGCACAGCCTCGCCTTGACTTGGGTGTTTAGAGGTATGCGCCACTTATTTCAGCTTGAAGCTTACTTGTGCCTCACAAAACACAGTTCCGGGTTTGATTTTTGGAATTATTTTTACCACCACTAGAATTTTCCCAGGTTGTAGGTCGATATTAATTAAGACACGACCACGCAAAGTCTTACCATCTCCTCGAAGAACTGAACGCGGACGTCATTTTATTCGTATCTTTCTCAGCAAACTTCACATGCAAGCACTAAGAAGGGCTTTCTCGAAATTCGTCCCCTAAGAGGATGAAATGGAGTGAAATGTGTTTTCTGAAATTCGTCAACATAACTCGAACCCGACGGCCTATATTCTTTAATTTTATTTCAGTGGGTCAATCATAAAAATTCATATAAAACAATTTAAGGGTTTCTCGAAATTCAACATTTAAGGGAGTGAACATATCATAAATATGTTTTTGATTAATTATTGATATCTACGGAACCCTTCGGGATACGGAGTTGTTTTTCACATAAAAAGTATTCCAATGTAAATACCCAAAACGTAGTTTCAGGATTTTTCAAAATTCGACTCCCAAGGAGTAAAAACAGGGGAAATGTGGTCTTTATGAATCGTCTGTACAGCTCGAACCCAAAGGACTATCGTCGTGATTTTAACTTCAATTAAATACGTAGGGGCCTATACAAATTTCTAAGATGGGACTTCAAGACGTTTATAAATACTTTAAATAAAAGTGCAGAAAATACTTAAATTGTTATTTAGATCATTCTTCCATATCTATCGAACCATTCGAGATATCTAAGCTACGTTTGATTCATAATGATATTTACGTAAACATGCAAATTATTGTTTATGGATATTATCTGAATTCGACTCAAAGGCGGTAAGAAAGAATAAAATGTGTTTTCGATTCGTGATATATACACACACACACACATACATACACACACACACACACACACACACACATATATATATATATATATATATATATATATATGTGTGTGTGTGTGTGTGGGTGTGCGTATACGTATACACACATACACACACACACAGGGTGAGTCTGAATAACACTGACAAACGCTGGCAGGTGATTTCTTAGGAAAAAATAAGATGAAAATGTAAGATTACTTTTCGCAAAATTGATTATTAAGGGAGCTGTGCACCCCCAAAAGTCAGATTTTGAAATTATTGAAATAAAATATTTTCGAAACGAATTGCAACTAAGCCACAAATAGGTGAAAAGCGATTTCTATAATGGAGATCATTCACCTCGGGAAACGCGGTCGGAAATATCAACCCTCTTCATTGTGGAAATGTGGGTTGACACCCTGCGTTTGCATGAAACTTATTAACGAAGACTTGTAAGAGATTAATTTCATGTATTTATTAATCAGCACGTTAATATTAACAAAAAGAAAGGTCGTCTTGTCCGAACACTCTCAGGTAAACCGTTTGCGATAAATCCGTGGTAAAACTATTCACAACAGAAAGCGCGTGGCCTGACAGGTAGGCAATCCACTACACACAGGATGTGTAACTATGATGAAAGACGGACACTGCATTGCTATTATTTACCTATGTACGCGACATTTTACACATTAAATTTACATTGGGCGCTATCTGTGTTACAAAATGAAGTAAAGGACGTACGATGTGAGACATTTGAGAAATTATCCCCTATCGTTGATCGGTAACTTGAAAGTCGTGGGTTTGAACCCTCCCAAGGCCAGAATTATTCGACAGTTAGAAACAATTAAAAAAATAATGCAGTATCGTTAGTTACTAAGCTCTTCGAAAAAAAAGCTATATCTAACCAATATTACGGTTCTGGAAGAAAATATAAATTTTTGTACCATATTGCCACAGTCACGAAATTAAAATACTATATTTTAAAAGTATTTATTGCAGTACGGGTTATTTAACACAACATTGTGTTAAAATGTACTCATTGTAGCGTTATTTATTTTTTTCATTTTATAGTAGTTGTGCCGTTATGTAAAAATACACGGACGTAAGTGGTGTAAAATTACACTAACATGCGCGGAGATTGTGCTGCCACGTTCATTAATCTACAATTACACAACAATTTTTTGCAGTGTGCATAATTGAAATAGTTCTGCATCTAATGTAATCTCTTCTTAATTTACTCATTCTAATGTTCTGACATGACATATATACCAACTATCAGGACATCTACTAGCTCACACTACCCACGACAACAGGTATATGAATGTGAGCACGTTAAGCAGTTTTGAATAACTTTATATTGGCCGAAACTCAACCCAAAGCTCGGCTTCCAGGACAGGCGGCCACCTTAAGAGCGAGGTTCGGAGTACAGGTGAGAGGTGATGTGAGGTGAGTACGAAGCGTGAAGGGTGGGAAAAATGGGACATTCATGAGGAAATAACCTAACTAACTGCAGCACCTGGCACTTTAAATGTTTTATCCTCATAACTGTTTCATCTACTTCAGAAGAGATTACCACAGGAATGATTATCTAAACAAGAACACAGGGGAGCACACTATTAATAATGACAGTAAAAATGTTTTATGAGTCAAATTTTCAGAATAAATAGTATTGGCTCGAACCCTTAGCGGATACACTCACACAATCATCATTTGATACACAATATTTTTTTGTTTATTTTTTCTGTATTTCTTTTCTCTGCTGTATAATAAGCTTTCGTTCATTAAACACTATGTACTAAAGAAATTGATTGGAAAAGGTTAGTCATTACCTGACATAATTATACCAAACACTTCTCCCCCCTCCCTTGCGTGTTGTAGTAGTTCGTACCAAAAGTCTACACCTTAAAGGAAAAAATTGCATGTGACTTTCACTGTCCTGATACTTTATTAAATGCATAAAAATAACAACATTTAAATTAACTGACGTTTGTGTTAAATTTAGCAGGTAAAAGTTGTTGTCATTATGTACAGAATGATTCATTATTAGTTGTTAACCCGGCAGAAGCGAATTCCTGAGGTTAAATAACTAGGGAAACAATAGTACAACATTGGACCTACTGTGACGGAGTTATACGCCCTCAAACGTGAGGTGATAAATGTGTAATTACACAATAATATCGTAGTCATATGCAATTAAGTAACGAAATTTCGTGTACAGGCTACTGGTGTAGCGATAGACAACAACAAATAATTATGTTACAAAAAGAACATCCCTTCATACTTAAACTGGAGGTGACAACACCTTTATGCTTAGAGCTTTGTAACCCTTGACTTGAAGTGACCGGACACGACATGTAGGTGATCAGCATGTAAACACTAGTAAAATAGTTCACCTTGAGAAAAACTGCTAATGTAAACCGTTTACTCAGAAATCAAATGTTAATTTGAGAAGTGGTATTGTGGTAGACTGGGAGGTAGGCAGCCGGCAAAAGTTTTGTGCTTGACGTGTCAGTAAACTAGAAGACTCAACTCAAATTCTTATTCCTCGTTTGTAATTGGTAAAATGTATTTCTTGGAATAAAACTAGTTTAACTAATTAGTTATTTATTTTTAATATGAATAGATTGCGTAGTTTAACAGCATGTACTCTAAATGTGGAGGCATCTCCAAAATGCAAAAATGTGACCCTCGTAAGATAGGTGCACATACTGTTACATACCAGGATTATTCTTTATAGAGTGACGTGCACCTTGATTATGTCACCAGACTTTGTCCACATTGACCACTTCAGTTGCATAAACAAACGACTCCATAAAATAAGTCGACTGGGTTCAGACCAATGATCTTCATGCCCGCTCCACTGGCCAACCATGGCCACTCCGTCACCCAGGATACAGCAAATCCAAGTATTGCCTTGCTGTGCTACTACAATGAGACGGTACACCATCGTACATGTATCACATGTCGACCCTTTCAGTGGTATATCTTTAAGTAGTTGTAGCAGTTCTTCTTCCAAGAAGTGCCGATATGCAACTCCAGAGAAACGTGCGGGAAGTATGTGTAGTCCAATTAGCATCCCATCGGTGAGTACCGCCCAAAAATTCACAGAAAACTTCTGTTGCACGTGGATTTATGAGACCACACCCACTCGTTGTAGATGTTGAAGACATCGCGCTTAGTAAAAGATGCGTCATCGGTGAATAGGACTTAGCTTTATGAAATTTGGTACTTACCTAATCTGTTTTTAGTACCACTCACAAAACTATAAACGAGTAAGCCGATCAGAAGGAAGTACCTGAAATGGCTGGTAGTGAAATGCATGCAATCTGTCTAGCCGTAAAATTTTACTTACTGTCGTTTGCGATACGTTGAGCAGCACATTATGAATTCCTCGGGTGCTGGTGCATGAATGTGCAACAACATAGTCCAGTACTGCGTGCTCGATGTTCAGTTGAGGTGGACCAACAACGCGGTAACTTGCGTGTACAGTTCCTGTTTTACACAAACGCTGATGAACTGACGTGAATGAACGTACGTGTGTCAAACGCCTCGGCAGGAAACTTTTCAACACATCGAAGACGCGCTGCGGATGCATTCACAACATTTTACAGTATGCGAGATGGATATCGACTACCCCACTCGATCATACACACTGTGACTAGTTGACTATAAACCACAAACACAGTACACGACCGATACAACTAGTCATCTCATGATGGAAGTGCGCCTGGCCCTGAGTAGAAGACAGGTTACTAGCGAGAGAAAATTCACAGAGTACAGTATAGCCTGTGTTGATGCAACACTACTGTGCTTCAGGCAGCAGTAATAAGCTTTCATATACCGCCATAAGTAATACACATACATTTAAATTCCAGTCCAAGTATAATGAGAATGTTCAATTATGGCAATATTTTAAGTGGGCCATAACGTCATTGTCAGCAGTCAAATGTCATTGCAGATATAAAAACACAACTGGACAGTTATAGGATAAAGGGGCATGAAATCGGCAATGGCCTTTGTTAAGGAATCCATCCCAGCGTTCGCCTGGAGTGATTTTGGATACTATAAAAATTAAATCAAGAAGGCTGGGTATTACTTTTTATGCAGACTATCTTATTACGACTTATAGTTTAAAATGTATGTAAATTCCTTCAATATATAAAATGTTAAAGTAATACACACAAACAATTTTAAAGTAATTTTTTTTAGCGACAATGTCATTTGTTTTCATGCATAAGTATTTGCCTTTGGTTTTGCATTTCTTGTACAAAATCCAATTTCATTGCATACATGTTTCACAGATATTTGTCCTGTGATAACTCATGTGGGTTTGCATTACTTGCAGACGTGATTAAAGAGAAGGGACGTAATTTTTTACTATGTACAAATGATCTGCACTCCGCCGAATCACACCACAAAATGACATCAGTACATAGTTTTTTAATTGTATTTGGTTTCCGTTTGTTGACAAGTGTCCGCAGTTATTCGCTACGCGATTCAGCTCATTGCGATTGTTTTCCCATTCTGGAAACTTATTTTTCTTGATTTTCCTACAGCAGCTGCTGCGCGTTTATTGGCATACAAATGTTGGGGGAAAAACTAGGTTCCCTTTTTTTCTAAGTGCGTTTCTGTTTACTTGTCAACACTGTCTGTTTATTCTTCGTTTCTCGGTAAATTTAATCAAAAATACGATTGTAAGCGTCCATCGTCGTGAAATACTGCGATGTCCAGAAACGAAATAGCTTTGCACTGTTTTGCAACGCATAACGCTGTTATAAGGCATTGCACGCTTGTAACTCTAGTTACACATAGGCTAACTGTGCGAATAAAATATGACCAGGTATGTGTCGCATTATTAAGCATACATCTACGCAAGGTGATTATGATTTGCCAACTAGTTCGCACATTTTCCGGTATGACAAGCCGAAAATTGATGAAACAATAACCAAAGCAATGCTGGCACTTGGATACAGTAACTTCTCAACCGTATACTCGTTAAATATGAACTCAAAGATAAGTCACATTTTCCGTATACAAGTACTGCAATACCAAAAAATGTTACCGGCTGCCTACCTCCCAGCCCTCCACAGTACCACTTCCGAACTAAACATGTGATTTCTGAGGAAACAATTCACATAAGCAGAGTTTCTCAAGGTGAACTATTTTACTAGTGTTTACATGCTGATCACCTACATGTCGTGTCCGGTCACTTCAAGTCAAGGGTTACAAAGCTCTAAGCATAAAGGTGTTGTCACCTCCAGTTTAAGTATGAAGGTATGTTCTTTTTGTAACATAATTATTTGTTGTTGTCTATCCCTACACCAGTAGCCTGAACACGAAATTTCGTTACTTAATTGCATATGACTACGATATTATTGTCCAATTACACATTTCCCACCTCACTTTTGAGGGCGTATAACTCCGTCATACGTCATAGTAGGCCCAATGATGTACTATTGTTTCCCTATTTATTTGACCTCAAGAATTCGCTTCTGCTGAGTTATCATCTAATAACTACTCACCTGTACGTATATCCTGTAGATATATATACACACACACACACTCAGGATGAGTCTGAAAAGCACCGACAAACGCTGGCAGGTCCTTATGAAAAAATAAGTAGAAATTATATTTTGCATTTTTCACCTTAACTTAATATTAAGGGAGTAATGAGTCATTGAATATCAAAATTTATAATAGTATTTCCCCTAAATATCGGAAACTAGATGACATAAAAAACAATATTTTCAGCATTGCTTAATGCTGTTAGGACCTTCAAATCAATAGCAAATATAACTTGATACCTTCTACCAATATGAAAATACAAGGGATGGCTACCCTTTAATTGTGTGCAACTTTTTTACCGTCAGGATTTTCGAACATTTGAAGATGGTTCATTGTGAAATGATACCTGTGTAACAAAAAAGGTCCTCTTATTGAAACTGTCTAGGGCATACCGTTTATGCTCAAAATGCACTTGAATATTCGCGCAGGCATACAGAGCCTAGATCAAATGCAATCCTGCGAACATCTGTGTGATGTGTTCAGCGTACAGACGATGGTGGACATTCACTGTAAACAACAAGTACAGTAATATTAAAGTCACAGATCAGTTTGTTACAAGCATTCTGCGTACATATTGTAGCAGTTGTGAACGAAAATGGTAGGTCCCACGCAGCTGAAATATTTGTAAATGGAAAAAGTCGTAGGTCATGATATTCTCTTAATTTGTAACATGAGTGTAATTGCAAACCAAAAAAAAAAAAAAAAAAAAAAAAAAAAAAAAAAAAAAAAAAAAAACGTTCAGAGAGCCTAGTCTTGCCGAAAAAAAAACAGTTTTCGCCTAACTCCTTAAAGAAGTGTCATGCATGCGTAATGGACAGAGTGTGTCGAGCCGTGTAGGCTACTTGCAAAACACATTCAGAATTAGTTGCGCGTGTTGCGATCGTGGGTGAGATGCATTTAAAAAACCAAGTATTCGAGATAGTAATGCATACCACTGTACTGTACATAAGTATTGAAATTAAACAAATACATTAACAGACACACAAACAACAAACGTAAAAGCGTTTTTATGACTTTAGAATCAGCAACAAGCATAAAGGATTTATTGTAGGAATACTGACAGAATGAATGGAGAGATTCGGACGGCTTGAAACATTAATGATTTTGAGAGCCAAAGAGGGGTTACATGGTGTGAACATGGAGTTGCACTAGGAATGGAGGATAAGGAAAATGGGAGAGCCACGATAAAAGCTATCGGCCAACGTCATCGTACCGGCACGATTCCCACATGGAAAATTGTCGTGACACCCGGCGGTAATCAAAACCATATCGCCTCGTAGGAAGACAAGACCATTAGACCACTGTGGCGTTTGTAACTGCGCATTGATGCTGTATTAGTATTTTTATTTTTAAAATATTACCTCACGAAGTTATTCGTGTTTGGTTTATTATCAGCATGACATACAGACCCTAGAGCATAGGCAAACCTGCAAACATCCATGTAATGTGTTCAGCGTACAGACGATGGTGGACATTTCGTCCACAACTGCTACGATACGCAGAATGCTAGCAACAAATTGATCTGCAACTTTAACACAAATACCACTTACATATGTTTCAGCAATTGTACTTGTTGTTTACAGTGAATGTCCACCATCGTCTGTACGCTGAACACATCACACGGATGTTCGCAGGATTGCCTATGATCTAGGCTCTGTATGCCTGCACGAATATTCAAGTGCGTTTTGAGCATAAACGGTATGCCCTATACAGTTTTAATAAGAGGACCTTTTTGTTACACAGGTATCATTTCACAATAAACCATCTTCAAATGTTCGAAAATCCTCACGGTAAAAAAGTTCTACGTAATTAAAGGGTAGCCATCCCTTGTATTTTCATATTGGTAGAAGGTATCAAGTTGTATTTGCTGTTGATTTGAAGGTCCCAACAGTATTAAGCAATTCTGAAAATATTGTTTTTTTTTATGTCATCTAGTTTCCGATATTTAAGGGATATACGATTATAAATTTTGATATTCAATGACTCATTACTCCCTTAATATTAAGTTAAGGTGAAAAATGCAAAATATAATTTCAGCTTATTTTTTCATAAGGATTCACCTGCCGGTGTTTGTCGGTGTTTTTCTGACTCATCCTGTATATATATATATATATATATATATATATATATATATATATATATATATATATATATATATATATATATATATATATAT
>PNEQ01091584.1:0-21092 GCA_003012365.1 Medauroidea extradentata | reverse complement strand
CCGTATGTTATTCAACTATCGAAAACGAGTTATATATAAGACGGCAATTACAAAAACATTGATTTATGTTATTATGGTCTTCAAACCCACATCAAATGCAGGTTGATACCGTCAACCGTTATTAACATAACAGGGGTGCCCTCCCTCTTACTGAATTCAACTTCTGTACCATTCAGATACTTGAACAGTTGAAGATGTTTATTGAGTAATGTGAGCTTTATAACAAAAATGTTCCTCTTAATGTAACTGTCTATGGTACGTAGTTGTTAAAAATGCACGCGAAGCCTTGGTTGCAGTGATAGTGTGGCTGGAGAGCTTAGGCAATACTGCGTACTTGTGTGGTGATAACTTACTGTAAAGGTTACTTTAAGCAACATTATCTACACTTCAATAAGTTCTCGATACCGTCTCAACAGGTACAAATGCCGTGGGGGGATTCTCTTTCCAAAATAGGGTAGATAACCGTACGTATGAACCGAACAATATCTTACAGTAACTTGTAAGGGAGATATTCGTCCTTACAAAATCGACGTTTTAAAAAGGTTTTAACTGAAATTATTAAAACCTACTTTGCATTAATGCAAGATTCTGTGAATGATGTTATTACTTTACGTAGACCTTAAGCTATTGCACAACTACTGTGAAGTACAAATATTCGCCACTTTGAGAACAAGAAAGGGGCGGTTGGTTCCAACCAATGTGTGTGTGTCACTTAGGAATTTTTATTGATTTTCAAAGATGTAATACACATACATAATACACGTCACCTTCATGGAACACTTTATTGCGAACCGTGTGAGAGGATTATCATGAGAGAGTGCACTTTGTTGCCTGCGAGGTACGCAACCCGCGTTGCAAGGCTCGCCTACGACCACGGTTTCGTTGCTGTGTGTGAATGCGTGTTACGCGATAGGACAGAGCTACAGATAGTTTTAATCCGAAAAGGAAAACCGTAGATCGTAATTGCACGAGAATGTAAACAGTCCACGTGTCATTTACAGTAACTGTTCATAGTGTCAACCACCTTCTTCGTTAAGCGCTGACCAAAATCTCTCACTCACTTACAATTTGAGGTTTACTAAAGAAATCATAAAACAATTTATCTTAAAAATTATTCACTGATATACTGAAGCAATATCTACATATATGGTAAACGGTTAGCAGATCTAATACTATCGTTCTAGTGGCAGTGAGTACGATGTTCAAATTATTTTATTTGCTTCTGAAAGTTTGATATAGGCAACGGAAAAAACCAAGTCGAAATAGGCCCCGTCCCTTGTGTCTTTTGTCTTAGAGCGTTTTTTTAAACTACGCCTATAGACGCAGACGCAAATCATATTTTTTTTTTTTTTTTTTTTTTTGCGTTGTGCTGCAGTGCAAGACGGAAGTTGTGATAATATCGGCTCGCAAGAGTCCTCTTGAACAGTGAAACAAATATTCCAACAAAATTTACAGGAAATAACACGTATTGACATCTGAATTAAATTATTTTTGGACCAGAATATTGCAAACAGTCTTCGACATGATCTCAAATGTCTAGCAGGTCAATTTAGCCCAACTTTTAAAACGATATGGAATTCAAGCAAAAAATCACAGAACACATTTTAGCTAAAATTCATTGCGGGAAAATTAAACCTTTTTTTTACTGTCATTATTTGGACTGATATTTCGTATTACAATGACAGTATATTTATACGGGAATCAGAAAAGAATCCCCCAACTTTGAATGTCTAAAATATCCAAACCAAAAATGCTGCAAAGGTGGTTGACCAGTGATATGAACCGTGGAACCAGGAACAAATCTAGGTTTTCCTTCACCCGGGGCAAGAATTGTGATTTTCTCCCTTCCCTCCCCCTTTCCCTAACCCCTCTTCCCATCTGTCCAATCAACCCAACAGTAATAAACGTATCTTTCATACGTTGTTTTGAGATGGCGTAAATAACACTACAAATTATTAGTAGAAATACACAAAACCTGTACTTACTAGGTACCATTAGCAGTGTTTTAAGTGTGCATTCTAATTACACTGTATTTATAATATTATATGGTGTTCAAGGCTAATAGAAATACAAAACTAGCAAAAGTCTAAATATTGGTAGATATTGTACCTTTCTTACACTCATTTACATTTCACTTCCAAGCAAACATTTTCGGAAACACCAGCGCCCCCTCTAACCCGGCGCCCGGGGCAGTCTGCCCCCTCCCCCCTACGCCAGCTCCCAAGATCCCCCCCTGCGTGGAACCTATCCTTTTCACCTTATCTTCACAAATGTTTAATGTACATATGCGCAAAATACGTAACTTATTACATGAATGTAAGAGAGGCTCGACACTTGGTGGCAATGTCAAGGAAGAGGAGACGAGAATGTCCTCGCTACTGTGGGGGAACGACCTGAGACGACTTCCGGCGACCAAGAAGCAACAGTTCCCACGCCAGACACTGACACCGTCCAGACCGTGGATTCTAAGAGAGGCATCACGATGTCAGTGTGACCTTGTGTCTCTACTAGATGTGACAACATTCCTGCCACTGCCACACCAACAGCAACAACAACAAATATCGCGGTTATAAGAATGCATGTTTTTTCGTGGCTTGTTATCTTCATTTGTTAAATGTTTAAAAATATCCTTCGTTATTTCGAGAGTCGAAGTGGCCTGCCACTGGCCAACAAAATACATCATTATATTACGTTTTTTATCAGAGCATGACAGGTAACGATATGTCAAAACAAGTATTAATTTAATAACCGACTGTTTATAAGCATTACTGCGATTTATGCTTATAAATTGTTCATCTCGCTGTCGACCTTCATTATTGTCTATAAATGGCACAGAATCCACTATAATCATCTTTATTTTTTTACTATTTGCGTATCATTGAATCTCCATTTATTAAAAAGGGCCGACTATATTTCATAACGTTTGGCACGTTTTCATTATTTCTTACATGTTTCTAGAAACGTAGTTGATCATCTGATAATAATAGGGAATACAGGAACATGTAGGTTACCGTAACAAATCTTGTTTTCAATTCGCTTTCCCTTTGAATTAAGAGAAACCATTACATTATCCGTAGCATTGCATTCATTTAAAATTACCAGCCATCACAAATACAAGTGAAGACGTAGCAAGTCGATGAAGGTTACTGTATGAGCTGATAACAGAACCCCACTACAAAATTTAAAGTGCCTTTAGAAGCTACAGTGAGCACAAAATATATACGGACAAGTTTAAAGAGTTCGTAGAAACCAAAACGGTTAAACTAAACGTCAAATTGTATGAAGGGCCTTTTATAACGACAACAATGCAAAGAGCTTTAATGCATGGAGCAGAAATGTTCAGACATGCCAAGTTGCCTGCTCGTTTGCTTTCAGAAGAGGCTACTAAAGGAATAAAAATTCGCTGCAGTACCAGGAATGATTTAAATACACTTCTTTGGAGGAATCTACTCAAGAATAACACACAGATAAAAAAACGAAGACGATTTCTAAAAACGTTGGGTATTAAACTATCTGAAATACCAATATCTGTACGGAAACAAGAATATAATACAGGAAAAAATGGACGAGAAGACAAAGAAAAAAGCAGGAAGAGGATGACGATGAGGTCATGTAAAATTTAACAGATAAAGAAACTATTAAAAATTAATTGTATAATTTACTTAAAATTAACGTACGTTTTAGTAAAATTTTAATATTTTAAGGTATTTTTGGTTTAATATGTAATTTTAACTGAAGTAATTTATAGATAAAGCCGTTCCTTTCTTTAGAAACAAAACTTAAGCCGTATTATGAGTGAAAATAAGTACTATAGTAATAAACATAATATGAGTAGAATCACTGAATATGTGATAAAGGATGGAGTATCGGTTAAGCAGTGGCAGAGCAGAATGAGGGTAAGACTATGAAAAATCCCACTGTGGAGAATCAAAAGTTTAAACTTATAATAAGTGTTATTATAAAAATATCTGATACGCTGTTATAATATTTACAATTCTAATATTCTATTCACTACCAACTAAAGTTTGAATTTTGTACAATGAAATATGTGAAGTAAAATTTGTCTTACATTTTTCGATTGTTTCATTTGTATGAAATATATTTTTAATGTACTATTAATATTAATGTCAACAAATTATTTTTGCAAGAATTAAAATATACAATTTCATATTAGAAATAATAACCTTAATAAGAAATAATCAAACCAATATCAAAATGAAATAATAAAGTTAAGTAGTAGATATATAATTTTTATAAGAGATATTAGCAATATATATATTGCCATGTATTGATGCTAATATGTATCAATAAATGTAATAGAACAACCATTTTAAAATTTTATTTCTAATGAAAAATCAGTAAATATCGTTATAAACATATTAGAGTCTAACAAGTGATACAGAAACAGTGTCAGCCAATATGTAATTTAGTCCAGCTTCAGCGTTAAAATTCTCCACAGTGATACGTTTTGCGTGCCATGCGTTTCAATTGTCATTTTAAAGTTAGGAACGTAGTTGATCACTTCTGCTTTCTGAAGGTGGCATATTAAATACGTTCCAAAATGTTTTTTCTGGGTATTTTAATTTTATTTAATTATAAACACATGTAGTTATTGATATAGTTTTCTATTTTAGACATCTAACTTAATTTAAATTTAAAATGAAGTGTGTTCATATCATCCCCTTATATATATATATATATATATATATATATATATATATATATATATATATATACATATATATATATATATATATATACATATATATATATATATACAGGGTGTTCCGGGAGTAGACGTCAATAAAGAGACGGGTGATAGAGGGGCCCAAGACCTACCAAATAAACTAAACTTGTATAGTCCGATTCGCAACCTCTAAAAATAATGAATTTTTAAAAAAAAAAATATTCGGCTAATCTCTACCCCGAGCTTAACATTTACTGATTGTGGAAAAAAGAAATGGTCCATGTGGAAAGAAATTTGTACACACTAAAGGTGATTAGTGTCGTCACATTAGTAACACATTTAATGTCGCTCAGAGTATAGCTACGTGGGGTAAAAAAATCACTTTTACAAAAGTTGTGTTGGTTCTGAAAGATGCCTTTAGTTTGCACGAGGTAAAAAAATATAAATGGGTCAAATAAATGATCACCCGCTATTGGAAAGACTGTCCCATAGTATGGCCAATTAATTAGTAAAAACCAGTATTTTAAGTTAACAAATGTCGTTGCGAATTTGATTATACAAGTCTGGTTTATTTTTTAGGTCTTGAGCCCCTCTATCACCCGCCTCTTTATAGACGTATACTCCCGTAACGTCTTGTATATACATATATACAAATATATAAATATATATGTGTGTATATGTATATACGTACATACATATATATATATATAAATTTATACACCAATTGCTTATTTTCTTTATTTTAATGTAGAGTTGTGTAGTTTTATGTTGTTATTTAATTTATGAGTTTTATATATTATTAAGTGTTTTTAAGTTATCATCGATGTTGTACAATTGGGAGCTCAAAGAGAGACAGAATAACTCAGTCGTAACATTTGAGACTAAAATACTATTGTTAGAACAATTTAAAAAATCGCTTTTCTAGCACCTTGGTAACCTCGTCGAAAAAGTAAAAAATTTGCAACTATACGTGGAAGATATTTATTTAATTATAACGTGTACAATGCCTGAATACCATGAAAAAAAAAACTATTTTCTGACAAAGTCTGACACACTATCATAAATGTGATTCAAAATTACGAATTACAAGTGTTTTTCTTACTGTTAAAGCCTTGCATAAAAATAAATAAAAACATATTAGTTAGTAACTGGATTGCATTCAACTAATTATAGTAAAATTATCTGCGTATACGTGTTTAGTAGAAATATTATCCAAATTTTGTCACTAATTTTTCGTCTTCCAAAAAAACACATGATCGACACAGGTAGAACAAAGGCAGCTTTCTACTATTTCCTGCACAATACTTATGTTCTGACTAGTAATACGTCACCACTGGCAGAAGATCATGTGTTCTAATGAGCTCTGACATGACGTCTAGAGTGTGTCAGCTGTTGAAAGATACCTATATCGTTGGGTTTCTAGAAAGTTCCAAGTTTAAGCCTAGTACACACGTTTATCTTTTTTGAGCAAGATGGTAATCACCAAAAGGTGAACAAGAAGGTGCACACCCCTTGTACGTAAGCTCCAAGAACGTACCGTACACGGAGTAGTATTTTTGTGCTGGTTTGAATGTTCCTTTTTGCAAAAAAAAAACTATTTAGAACTATGAAAATTAACGATGGCACAAGTACTACGACAGAAAATGCTATAATATACACATCCCAAGTCTCTTCTGCGTCGTTTAGATTCTATAAACAGATGACAGCTGGCTTGTGTGAGCTGCCTACCACGCGCTTTACATTCGTTGGATTGTACTGTGAAATTCATTTTTTTATACAAAACTATTCCAAACGCACCTATTATGCTGATAAACGAAAAGAAAACACACTTAGAACAACTACGGATTGTCACTGTTTATAAGCCGTCTAAATGTAGGTAAAACCGGCTTTTTCATGCTGCCGTACTTTACAATGTACTAACCGGATGTATGCAAAAGTAGGATAGAATCATGCACTGAACTTTGCTACAGACTTTTCGCTGATAAAATGGTTCTGTGGGAGTATTGAACGCTAGTTCAGCGCTTAGTTCGTTGTGACGATGTGGCATTTGACACGTGCTTCAAGTCTACCGTTATAGCTCCGTCGCTTCTGATCCTCTACGCGCAGGAAGGCCAGACACTGTTGCCGACCGGTTATCAGCGGTGCCTGAACAGTGACACGATATTTTGTTGACGAGGTAGTGGCTCGTCAAAGACCTGGTGCTGCTAACATCCGGCTGATATCAGTGTCTGGCTTGAGAGCAGTGTTATATGGCTGCTGGAACTGGACTATCGGTAGCGGCAATGACTATGTGACCGCGTGACTCAATTGCCTCTAGTCTACCAAACAATACCATTTCTGGAGTATTCATTTCCACTTGTGATTATACAGGATGTATCAGTACAGTGGTTACAAACTTTCAGGAGAGATAGAGTACACATAGACGATGGGACATCACATAGCAATGCATGGTCGCAAACGATTTCCTGGCGCGGTAGTGACGACACAAAACACAAGAAAGAAAGGACACAAATAAGAGGAGAAAACATGTTTATTATTCTTAATATAGCAAAAACCTAAGGAAAAAAAGCATAAAGAGACATCGATCGTCATCATCAGCTAAAGATTTCCCAGCATTTTTGCTGTATTAAGATTAATAAACATACATGTTTCATCTTGTTCGTGTCCTTTATTTCTTGTGTTTGTGTTGTCACTACCGCGCCAGGAAAGCGTTTCCGACCCTGCATTGCTGTGTGATTTGATTTCCCATCGTCTGGATGTATTCTATCTCTCCTGGAAGTTTGTGACCGCTGTACTGATATATCCTGTACATCCAAGAGACGTCTAGCTGTACTTGCTGCAGCTGCGCTGTGTTGCATCGGTGCAAATAGCTCAAGATCAAGCGAGGTGGCACAACGGTAACTCGCTTGACTCGCATTCGAGGGGACACGGGTTCGAATCCCGGCTCCGGCCATCCCGATTTTGGTTTTCAATGGTTTCGCGAAATAGCTCCAGGTGAATGCTGAGATGGTTACTTAACAAAGACCATAGCCGTCTCAATGACCTCGCTTGTCGACGACGAGACTCAAAGCCCACCTACCTTACATCTAGTGCATTGGTATCACTACTGCTGACAGAGGTTAACACATGTTGGCTGTAATACAGCGTAGGATTTTGAATAGTCATAGTTCAACAGCAGCTGCTACATTGATGTTTTGTTGCGTTTTGTGACATTATGAAACAATTAATTTAAAACTGAGGTGATGAACAGTCAAAATATGAAACTAAGGTTGGATTGATCGGATGTTTTCCGAAAAATGCCTTTGCTTCTTTTATTTGTTGCCTTTTTCCAAAATGGCAAAACTTGTAAACTACGTCTGTAAAGCCATCTGAAATCAAAGCTTTGATGTTGAAGGGTCACTTTGATTGAATTGGTTTAATAGTACCCGACACATTACATAAATTATTTATTAATTCGTTTAGTACTAGTCTCCTAAAGACCAACATACTTCAATAAACCTTAAATAAATTGCAGTTTCAGATAATAAACTGTTAGAAAATAAAATTTGTTAAAATGTGTCTGTCAATTGCTAAAGTAGAATATACGGTTTACACATTTACGCAAGGCTATCATCCGAAATTGTGGCCATAAAATTAAACACCAAAGTAAATTTAGACAAACAGTCAAAACACAAAATATAGTTTGATAGGTGAAACAGAACCCAAAATACGTAATTAAGTCTTAAATTATCCACACTATACTGTCTACCACAATTGTGGACCTGCAACAATAAATCCTGATTGACCGACAAATTGACATAACCTGAATTCGGTTTAAATTGGTCGTCTTGTTCCCGAAATATAAACAATAAATACATACGAATTCATATTGTTTTATCTGGCTAAATAATCAACATATATAAATATATCTTATTGAACTTGCTTGTGTAATGTGCAGCCAAATAAAAATATTAACAGGTCTTATGGTTTCAATATTTTGCTATTTTTCAAAGGCAGACCTACAATAGTATGTAGAAATAAATCCAATACTTAGACAGTAAACTGTCATATTATAAACAGTGTATTAGATTCCGAAATATGACAAGACACTAACTTATTAATGTAGCGTATTTTATTTAAAAGGTGTTTTTTCGAATTTTAAAATTAGGTATTTAAGGGGGTGAAAATCTGTAAAATGTTTTTTCAACCAACCCTCGGTAACCCTTAAACCCGTTAAAATGTTTACTTCAGAATGAAGCTACGCATGTCCATAAAAGTTATTTTTATGATTTTTTTTTTTTAATTCAACATCTAAGGGTATTAAAAAAACGTGGTTTAAATTAATCCTCGATATCTCATAAACACGTTGAGATACCTAGATGATTTTTTTTTGTGAATGAAGCTTTCGTAAATACCTAACATATTTCATGATTGTTCAAAATTCAACACTTAGTGGGTGAAAATATGTCAAATGTTCCAGAAATCCCGAAAGTAGGTATGACAACTGAGAAATTATTTTTTAAGTTGGTACTTTTTGCAGTCACATCGAAACGTACACCTCTTTGAACAGGGGCCTATTTATACGCATTTAGTTTCTTATGAAATCTGACGATCTATCTTGGCGTAGTTGTTGGAACACTAGTAGGATGTTTTGGGTTCGAATCCCATGTAAGGCAAGGCGACGGGCAACTGCTGTGATGTTATATACGCACATGTCAGTGGCAGCTGGCCGAAGAGTTGAGTTCCTTTTTGAAGTATGGAAAATTTAATTGTGGCTTCCCCTCGCGTCATAGGCACCCTCTAAGGAGCGTAAAGGGTGTTAAACGTATTTAGCCGATATCCTCGATATCTCATAAACTTGTTGAACTATTGTGATGCTTTGGGGTTGAAAAGTCGTAAAATCGGTTTTCGCCAAGTTTTCAATACCATTAACACGATTATCTATCCTATCGTTATAGTTTTTCTTTAAAAAATTCCACACGAGAAAAGCCGTGGCCAGGTAGCTAGTGTGTGTGTGTGCACGCGTGCATTTGCGCGTGTGTATGTACATTTTGTTTACTAAAACTGACGGTTGAAAAATGTATCCATCTTGCTCAGATTTTTTTTTCAAACGATTCAAAGTATCATGCAGTTACTGGAGGGATTTATTCTGTACTCTATCATCGTCATCATCACCATCATCATCAGCATCATCATCGACAAAATCCGTATATTTGAATACGTGTAGTTCTAAAATGGAGGCATAACTGATACCCAAAACAAGAAATTTGTCAAGGATGGTCCAACCAGTCCTGTATATATTTTTTTTAGCTTGTAATTTCTGCAATGAAAATTATGTATATTAAGCATTACCTTGGCTTCTGGGTGTGAGCCGCATCGGATGATTGTCTTGCGATGTTTCAGCAATCATTGCAGCTGCCGTCATCAGGTTGTCAATGACCAACTGTCAGGTGCAGGAGATGGAGTTCATTATACCCTGGCATCTGGGTGGCTGCTACCTGGTTGGCTGGACTTGTCGGTCAATCACAGCCATGCTGGCTCCTGATTGGATGGGGTGGTTAGCCAATGCTGGCCGGCCTCATAGAGGCTGCTTTCTGATTGGCTGAGCTGTTTGGCCAATTGTATGCTGACTCGCACCTGGTTGGCTGAGGTTGCTGATAAATCCTGGCAAATGAGTCGTAACTACCTTATTATCACTGGCTTTGGAGTCATTCACAAAGAGATGGCCCATATTTTGTTCTATTGGTGGTCATCTTCTCTATTTATATTCTTGGGTTGCTTCATAATCTATATTGCCTCTCTCACAGTTTTCAGGCGGTAATTATTGATGTTGACTATTGAAGGAAATCTGTCGAAACCGATGCTGTGTTTGGTTTCCATGGAGTGTTCTGTAGTCCGCCGTTTCATAATTATTAACGAATGTGTATGTGAAAATTAGTGACTTATGCCGAAGTCATTTGTATATTGTTAAAGCTCTACAGTATTTTTTTTAGCTATTCCAGTGAAAAAATATTGTTACAATTTTTATGGAAAATCCAACACGCGGGATGAGACTCAGCATTAAGGGTGGATATCTGGCATACTAGTTGAACTAGGCTAGAGACTGAAAAGCTAAATTGATATAATTTTCTATGTGGATTCACCACCCAATATACTTCTGGTAAGTTTTCGAACCGCCTGTCAATAGCGATAAACACTTTCTTTGTAGATATTTCATTGAATCAAAAACTCTGATGTTTAAATTTAAATGTTTCTAAACACAAATAAACATTAGCGTTGTGCATTAATTATTTTTTGATAATTACTCACTCCCAGTTTGTAGATTCCCATAATTCTTCAGTTTGCGACGCCGAACTACTGGTTGACAGACATAAGTGTAGCCCCGGGTAGGGGAGGTAAGAGCTCGAGTGTTTCGAGGTCGCCGTGCCAAGGTACTGGAGGGAAATGTCTTGGAACCCTCCCTGTACACACCATTCATGTTGTCAGTGATCATCTGTAGTAGGTCTAATAGGCCCGTGCAATGATATACCTTGTAAATGCGTGGTGCAAAACTGCATGACCCGGACAACAACTAACTATGCACTGGTTGTCACTTTTCAGCTGACGAGACTATACGAAGTGCATGTCCTGACGGCCAGGCTACTTGCTCGAAATTGGCTGGGAGGGGGTAATGGAACAAAGGAGAGTAAGAGGGTGAGGTATGTCAGAGAGGGGGACGGCTGTAGTTGACATATCTTCCGAGGACACACTTAGGTTTGGCATGCAGTACACCAGCATGCACTCATTCGCCTCCCACCAAGGTGATCCGGGTTCGACTCCCAACGGACTCGGTCCCCGGATTTTCGCACGTGGAAATCGTGCCGGACGACGCCGTTGGTCGGTGGGTTTTCTCAGGGATCTCTTGTTTCCCCCGCCCCTTCATGCTGGCGCTGCTCCATACTCACCTCATGTCACCCCTCACCAGCGCTAAAGACCTCGATGTTAAGCGCTGACCAAAGTCTCTCATTCACTTTACAATGTCGCTGTTGTTCATTCACAATACTTTAGACTACATAAACAAAAGAACCACTACTGCTGCGACTCTTGCAACGATTAGCCAATCATGCCATAACGCTGAGGTTAAGAAGGGAATGTTTTATTTTTACAACTCACTTCAAATATATAAGTCATATAGTTGTATTAGAAATCATGGAATCCTTTATTCCTTTACCTCAATCGATGAAGCTACACGTAAAGTACAACTAGGCTATCTCAGATCAGTTTCAGAAGAATGTGGAATGGGTGAGATGAAAAAGGAAAAAAATAGTGTTTAGTACGTATTTACAGACATACTATTGTACAAGATACTACGCGAAGATTTTCACGCCTTAACCGGAAAACACTCATTCTTAGCTATTTTCGATTACGAGAGAATCAGTTTTAAAAGTATTACTGTAGTACCTGACATAGGAATGCACACGTGTAACGTTTATTGAATACTATTTCACAGCAGACCTCACTTATACACGTTTAGCAGTTTTCAAATAGGCTTCTAGCGGCCGAAGCTTTGCGTGCCACTCGGTGGTCTGGACATATTGGTTTGTAAACGGTTCGCTCTTTTCCTACATCAGTCAACTTCGACCATTTTAATGTGCTTTCTGTTTACATTTGGGACAGTAAATAGCATTTAGCTATGAAAATACTTGTACTATTTGAAACTAAAAAGTGGGGCACACGAATTACTAGTTCTCCAAAGTCTCTAACAGATTTTATGCACGGCAAATAATGTGATCTGTTGTGCGACTTTTCTATACGATAGCTACTCTCTAGACTCGTTATTAGGCCCTCTATTTCATGCGCTCCGCGTTTATCGTTTAAATTTTACAATTATTTTCATAGCTTTGAAAAGTTCGCAGTCACATTTTTCAGAAACATCTGTATAGACTAGGAATATGTGCAGGGTCTTAAACCTGCAAGGGACTGGGATAAATTTTATTATACTCTTTAGTCAGTTTAATAACGTAGTATATTAAAATACATTTACACTTAAATATTAACTTCCTGTTTTATATTTTGTGTTTATATTAGTTAATATTTCATAGCTATACAATTATGAGCTATGTTTAAAGTTTTGTGTCTCTAGCTCATCTGGAAGATATTTTAAAATCGACTGCAAAATTGATACAAAAAACACTTAATAAAACGTGGCGAGTTAAAGTCGTTGACGTTGCATGAAACATGTACAAGGTATAAGTGAGGATGACCCTAAATTATCGAACTTGACTGAAGTTATTCTAGACAAGAGAGAGAGTACAGGAGTGGAATGAGACAGTGGAGAAAGCAGCAGAGTGACTCACGTCGACACCTGTGAAGAGACACTAGGACCCAGGTACCGCCCTCTGGCTCTATGTGGAGTGGATGGCAGGAAGGAAGGCAGGTCTCAGAGGCAGGAAGGTAACGGTACCTGCCCGCTGTTCGCTCGCCCACATTCCATACACCTTACCCCTACCTCACCCCATACCCTTACCACATTCACCCGTGATGCGGTCGCTTGACCTCCTGCCGCCCAAATACTGACTTTACAAACACCATGCAGACAATTTGCAACTTAACCTTGCATCTAATGCTCTTGTGTTTCCTTACTGTACAGGATAATTCAGCTCTGTAAAGTATGTGTGGTGACATCTGATGAATAGTAAGCCGAAAATGTAATTTCAATTGATCCGTAACGTGAATAGAGCTGTCTCCAAACGGTAAAGTGAACACTTTTGTACCCGTGGTTTATTATATATTATTTTTTCTTTTAGCCAATTAGCGTATGAACAACTTGTAACTACATAAACGCAATGTAGAGATATTCACCTCACTCCAAAGCTAACATCCGAGTTCACAATAAACCACATCTTTATTATTGTTCTTGACAATACGTTCTTCCGTCACAAGTTCTCACTTTGCCGTGAAATGCCTCAGCCATAGTCTCGTGCGGACAATCGCAAGCAAGTAAACAACTTTTACGTTACAAAGAAAATATTTTCTAAGTTACCCAAAGTAAGTTAACTAGGCTTTACGTTTTGTCGACACAGAGGTTGTCGAAGACGGTGACACAACTTAGCACAATGACAGGAGTTGGGAGAGGTGTCGGCCATGTCCTTTGTTAAGGAACCATCCCAGCAGTTGCTCAGAGAGATTTCGGAAAAACCGTGGTAAACCAAAATCAGGACGGCCGGAGTCGGGGTCCGAACCCGGGTCGTCCCGCATGCGAGTCCAACATGTTACCGTTACACCACCTCGTTGTCAGTGTGCATCATTTGTCTTACATCCTCTTAAAAATAGGTTATTTTAATACCGGCTAATGTACAAAAAATGACCGTAATAACAGTCTGTGTGACATACAGTTAAGTGTAAGTGCTGATACAAAATATATTTATGGTCCTATTTTTCACGCCTTTGTTACAATAGTTACAATAAATGCAACAGTTCTAACCGGATCGAACTTCCAAGTGCTTTTAGAAACTGGTTTTAAATATGTTATATTAAAAATGTTGATAAGGACTGTAGTAAGATTAACATAAGAAATCCAGCCCAGTAGCCGAATTGGACTGCAGTGTTAAATATGTTCTGAATGTTTGAACATTCAGTAAACATAAAAGGAAAAGTGGTCATATTGAACCAGTTGTTTATGTGCAAGGCTATGGTCACATGGAAACTAACCAAATTCGTTTCTATAATGATTGTTTTCTGGGAGTATAGCAAAGTGTAGTGTTGTACTAACAAATTATTTTACAGCAAGAAATAATAACGAATATTCAAATCTTGGTTTATGACCATCTTTGCTCTCTTATTTAAAGTGTTGATGACAAAATATTGCGCCACAAAATGTTAAAACCCAAATATAATTGTTACCTTTGTAAGCCTAGGTCAATAAGTTTTAAAATTTAATTTTAAACACAATATAATCCTTAGTTAACTAATCGTTCTTTCCAAGTTTTGTACCGCTATGATTGTACACTAATAGAACTAATGTTTGCTATGTAAGCTTAAAGGAACTCCGCCTATAAAAAGGTAGCACTTGAAGCAAACATTTAACGTACCACGAACCATATAGATAGTAAACGAGCCTTAGCTCCCAGGTTAAACAACGAGAACATTATGTTCGTCGCAGACGCCCGGAATAGTCTACAGTTTACCACTCCCTAATACCAACGTCAGAACATCATGAGTGATAAAGAGAGGCATATCAGATTTGCCATAATTTTCCTTATTGCATTTATCTTTTCAACATACGAAATAAATCTATTTGGTAATTATATGGTTTACTACAGATTCGTAACTTCAATTTGTTATCATTTCATTACAATATTTATTTTTCGTTTCGTATGTTGGTCTTCGAAAGAGGGGAGTTTCGGCAATCTTCGGTTTTGAATATTTTTGCTGTCCTAGTTACGAGAGCCTTGTCCGTATTCTTACAAGTTAAGTTAACTATTAGTGCGGCTGTACGAAGTTTACTCAAATGATGACTTGATTCGGTAGTTAAGTATGTGGCTTTTATATAAACCTTCCAAAAATAAATAACAAATTAATTGAAATGTTACCTTAAAAGTTACCATCTAAATTCATATTTTCATCCACGAGAATGAGCAACTGTAAAATAAATATTAGTGTTTTACAATTGTTTAATTTAGATTAAGATATTTAAGCCCCGTTACGTTGTCATAAATATCTTCTAAAATTGCAATGAAAAAATATTTTTTGATTTAGAATAAAATTACTTTGTTATTTCTTAAACTAAGGTTCAATCAATAATTTCATTTATATTTTGCAACTGCAGTTACAAACGGTTTCACGCATTATAGTTGCTAAATTTCTAGTGTAGGTCTACAGCTACGAATGCTAGACAAATGAACCGACAAAATATTTCTAATTGAAGCCTACACAACTGAAATAATGTGTAAGGTTTGAGACATATCTGATAGTTGGTTAGTAGTTCCTACAATAGTAATGTATCAAGTTACAGTCAAAGCGAAATTACATCCTTTACTACACGGACAAGTCAGACTTCGGTGGAAACATCAGAGGTGAGAACGTCCGTCTCCATGACGTCATTCGGAACAGTTGAATGAGGTCGCTGCTGACGTACGTTGGTACTATTCTACCGGCACTTAAAACAATAAACTATTCCTGTTAAATCTTCGAACATGTCATTAACTCTTCACTGAAAAAAAATACTTATTAGTCACTGCAAAATATTCTGTTAAAATGGACCTCACCAAATTTTTTTGTAGAGGTTACAAAATTTTTTTGTAGTCACTGCAAAACTTTATTGGAAACAGCAAAATTTTTTTGTGGTCACTACAAAAATATTTGGTGAGGTCCATTTTAACAAAATATTTTGCAGTGACTAATAAGTATTTTTTTCAGTGTTGTATTAGAACACTTAATGCATTAGACCCTAGAGTAAATAATACTATAAATAGAGTTCACTCAATGTAAATTTTATTTATCATTGATTTTCTCCTGCAGTTTCCATTTATGGCAACTTACTAATAACAAAGATAAAATTTCCCAAGTTTATCATACCAAATCTCTTCTTTATCAATATCGGCAACTCCTATCTCAAAGCATAGTGGAAAAGTGTGAAATGTTTCACTAGCGCCCCTAATGTCTTGGAATGATCGAGGATATTTCAGCAATTACAATAATTGAGTTTAGGAATTTAAGCCCGCCCCACATCGGGTTTTTTTATTACGTCATCACACGCGAAGATTCTTACTTGGTTCTGGATGGGTTCGTCTACTGGAAGTATCACTTGCATAAGTGCCGTGCTAAGTGCTTCTCTACTGGTGTTTAGTAATTATATTGGTGCTATTTTCGCTACGTGCTTCTCTGCTGCTATGGACACCATTAGTTGTGACGTCACACGAGAGGACTGGTTCCAAACAGATATTTAATTTGAAAGTTTAGCATTGAAATATAAACGTAAATATTAGTTAGCAGTTGACTTAATTCATTCTTTTTGTATAGCCCATCTTCTAATTGCAAATAAATTGTACTATTCAAGCGAGAACAAACATGTAAGTTTACCTTTAGGTTAAGTAACCTCGTCACTACTTACACATAAATAACTCCAAGGATGCTGCAATTTTATATCTTAGGCTATGTTCATAACTTCTATGATTTTACATATTTCGAAAAACAATAGATTCTACCCAAATTTTCTTAGGAATGTAAAATTACGTCCTTGTTTAGCATGTGCCGAGAATATATCTGTTTGGAACCAGCATTGTCATGTGACGTCACACTAATGGTGTCCATTAGGTCTCAGCCAAAGAGAAAAAGAAATTGGGCCACGTAACAACTAACATGTTGTCCTAGTCAATAAGGGGGTAACCAACCCTCTTATTGTCATGAAGAGGAGAGATATAAAGATCGGTCTCTTGATGGGTTGAAGATCTCAATAACACTAATCACTCTGCACAAAACTGAAACTTAACTCCACGTCGTTTCCGATGTATTGGCCAAAATACGGTTGTAATATTTAATTTTCAAGGGGAAAGTGATTCCTTAATAATTGCGGTAGACGAATGTGGCATTGTGCAACTAAACCTCATGTCTCATAAGGAATCACATAACTTGTAAAGTAATTTTTTTTTTTTTTACAATTTTTTAAATCCCTCTAATTTTTGTAGCGCAGAATAATTGCTTTCAACAAAGTTAAAACAAACTCTTTAAGTATTTTGTTAACAGAACTTATATTATTTATGTATTACATAGATAACAATGCAACTGCAGAATAAATTACCTCTTACAGAATAAAAACACTTGTTTACGTATTTACAACAGAAATACATGTTATATCAAATACATTAGAGAATAATACCAGGCACAGGCAATATCTTGGAGACAACGAATAATTCAACCAACACAGAACACACATTACCACTAAGGTCACTCACGGTATGTTTTCACCTGGCTACAATGTAGGCTCGATGAGAAGTGTACATAGTACGTTGCCCTATGTATTCTAAATGGGTCAGAGACGGTCGAGAGGGTCGTCTGCTTCGGGTCCATTCGGATGAGCTCGTCAGTGTTCGTTGTGTTCGGTAGTGGTCGGAATCGCTCGGCATTCTCGGGTTATTAAGCAGGCGGCTGTTCATGAGTTCTTGGGTACACAATATTTAATTGCTAATTTGTTTATATTATTTATTTGTATTTTACATATTTATAATATTAATTGCTTATTTGCAGTTTTTATAATATCGTTTATGTTCACATCATTTTCTAAGTAAGTTATTTACTTTTAGTATTTTTTGTGTACATTTACTTTCTTCGATACATATTTTTTCATATTTATTTAAGTAATTGTTTTACTTGTTACAATTTATTTATAAATTAATCACTCATAACTTTACATATGTATTTCCTAATTTTCTTCTATGCGTGTTTATATATATTTTATTTATTGATAATTTTGTTGTATATATTAAGAATTATTTATTTTTCGTTACATAGATTCGTGTTTATTTATTCCATTGTTTATATTCTAAAGCATTTATTCATTTCCTAATTTTTATTAATTTTCTTATTTTGTAATTTTTATTTGTGTAATTTTATATATTTTCGTTATTTATTTTCATTATTTTTTTATTTATATATGTACAATTTGGTAATTTAAATTTTTATTTACTTCGATGGTGCATTTGTGTGTAAGCAACAAGAAAGTCTTCTTTGCTTACAGTATCCTTTGATTAAAGTTTGGTTTACAGTACAGTTTCTGCCTTCAAGTAAAAAAGCAAGATTCAGGAAAATAACTATTTCTACACTCTTAGATTTTCCAACCTACTTTACAATACCGTTACCCACATGCATTTATACTAATTCCGTTTTAATGACAGTTGTGTATAAGTTCTCAGATATTGTTAACAAATATATTAATAAATTATACCGAAAGGGCTTCCAAATATCAGATCGGAATTTAATCTGTGGACTCTACAGTTCGCTCTGACTTCATGTTTGTGGTGTGAATGGTCGGTTGTATACTATTTTAAATAAAGAGTTGGCTAAGTACACGTTAAACATTTGTTTTACGCCCATTTTCAATGAAACAACTGTTTCGAAATTTATCGAGTCACCCTAAGTTTGAGGTATACTCGGCTGGATTTTGCTACATACTTCTAAATAACCTGCAACACAGGATTCATTTTCTTGATAGCACGGCGCATGCACAAACCAATTCCTTGGTGGAAGTAGCGCTGCCTAAATACAGGACGTTGTATTACTGTCACAGCAACAGTTCTGTACATTTTCTTGTAAACGGTGCATTTAAGATTCTTCCAACAACAGGGCATTATTTAGTTTCTTCGATCTACTGCTCAAATAATCAACATAATATTTTCACAACTTTATTTCATGCAATTTGAGAACGACGACACATATTATTTTCACTAAAGGGAAATATGTGAAGGCTGATTTTTTACAGGTTAAAATATCAATAACAACTTTTCATTTATTTATAGAATAGCAATTTAATATCAATTTTTTATATTTGGAAAAAATATAATTTCGAAATTTTTATTTCCAGGGTTTATACATTCCTTAGAATTCATTTGGCAGGAAAGTGTTCCATATAATTTCTTCTTAATTTTTCATTAGGATTAACCCCCGAAGACTGAACTATTGATTTCCTTACATCATGTATACGATCATATATACGTAATTAATAAAAATCTGTTTTACAGAAACTTTCCAAGGATATTAAATTAGCAACAAACATTAACTTCGCAATGCTATACAAACCGGGAAAACACATTAAGTAATTTTCGTTTTAAAGGAAAAACTTAAAACAAATATCTACGGCCCACGGAAAATTGTTGTACTTCATAAGCTGTGGTAATGTATTTTAATGTCAGATGTTTTACAGCCGGAGCCACTTACGTAGTTGTTTTCAAACGCAGTAAGCGATGTGAGAGTAGTTTATTAAAAAAATGTTTAATTATGTATGCTTAGAAGTTTTCAGTCAACTTGTTTCCATTGCTGCCGAACAAACGCAAAATAAAAAAAAAACAGTAATAGAACAAATTTTATAAAAGAAGTATTACTTTCAAACACTTGCAATTAATTGAGATAAGAGAGATATTTTGGTCAGCGCTTAACATCGAGGTCTTTAGTGCTGGTGAGGGGTGACAGCAGCGCCGGAGTGAAGGTGTGAGGGAAATGGGAGATCCCAGAGAAAACCCGCTGACCAATAGCATCCTCCGTGACGACTTCCACAAGTGAAGATACGAGGACCAACCCAGTCGGGAATCGAATACGGATCACCTTGGTGGGAGGCGGATGGCCTGACCATTCGGCCACCCCGGCCACTTGCAATAGGATTGACAAGAAAAAATATACGAAGTCTAATTAAGAAGTACGAAAATCGTGCCTACAAACCGACTTTACAAAAACAACCACTGTGAAACTAAAACTTACAAGTCATTCACAACTCTCACAGGTAAGCAATTACCTACTTTTTTTTTTCCGTGAAGCAGTTTAGCGAAATACATGCCAACAGAAATAAAATATAGAGGTGACTGTACAATGACTGAATGTTGTGCAAAAAAAAGGAAAAGTTAGTGATCATGATGATATTTGACCTTAAAAACAGAACTACGTTTCAACATATGACATTTTTTTCACACAACTGGCTGCCCCTCAACACAATATTGTACTAATTTTTGTGTTCTTAGACCAATGTTCTTCAATTTTTGTATTCGGGATTGTAATGTTTCCCGCATATTTTGATCTATTGTGATTTCGCATTACATCCAATATAAAGTATTTTTAACATCTTTGCATTGGAAGTGAATGATTTATCTCAATATCGAAACATACGCCACTATTTCGTCCCATAAAACCAAGAATGTGGAAATAGCACAAAAATTAGCTGTATGTAGCTAATCTCAACGTTCCCCACAAATCAGCACGCTTCCTCCCCCCCCCCCCCAACGTAGTCTTACCAAACATTGATACTGCATTGTAAATATGTGTATACGTGTTCCGCAACTCAACCGGCACAATAGGGAGCGTGAAAGCTCATTTGCAACAAAATGATGAATAGTCTACACTAGTAAACTGCACAGCCAAATTTTAGAGTACTGTTATAGTTTTTTTAATATTACCGACTACATCCAATTTGAGTACCTCGTAAAACTGTTCAAAATGTACAGTACATCTAACCATATGTAAGGCCAGTGTGGCCAGTCTCTGTTGAAGTATACAGGATGGCCAAGAATAAGTGTTACAAATTGATAGGGATGGTAGATGTGCATGTTTGGAACATATTTGATTAAGGAACCCATGTCCGGAAATGCATCCTTATACCTGCAATGGTGCACCAAAGTAACAGGGGTAGGCAGGCAACCTGGCGACAACAAGCCAGTGAAAACATCTGTTGTGTTGTGTTATGTAC